>KN882547.1:204486-218494 GCA_000934455.1 Apostichopus parvimensis
TATTATCCATATATTATATCCGGTGATATCACAATGATCAGGATACACCGTGTCCCGTACGGTACCGGTACATTATTCCTGAATCAAACCCTCCGTCCTTCCACAGTAGTATATATATATATACTACACTCGTGATTAATTTCTCAATTAACACTGGTTACCACTAAATTCGACTAAAATAGTAAAACCAACAGCAACCGACAGGTATGAACATGACATAAATAGTAGGCTACAAAAAGAACAATAAAGAAACTATAGCATACGACATAACAGACAAAACATTAGAAACGTTTTTTTAAGTCAATAAAGCTTCGTTATAACTCACGAAAAAATACTTAACTTTTACGCCAGCATTAGGGAGGTGTTAGAGACCCCTTACTAAGAAACAGTTTGGGTAAACAAATTTTCGCACGCATATTTTATTATTATACCTTTGACACGTCGATATACAGTACACATAGTTCACACGCTACAAAACACAGTGTTATTTGCGTATACATGGAAAACGTTAATCGCTTTGAAGAAATTACGGCGAATCGTATATTTTTATGACATAAAGTAGCTACGAAGCTATTACCGATATATTGGAGGCATTAAGCGGACTTTCTAATTATCTATATGCACTCTGTAAATTGCAAAGTCAATATTTAATGAGACCCATAAAAAACTTAGAGCAAAGTGACCATTCAATTTCTGCCTGACGAGACACATTAAAGAGAGTGTCCGGAGAAGTGAATAATACGTCAAAAAATGCAAATATTGTAGTTAATTTAGTGTGTCTTATGAAACGTACGTTTAGTTCTCAAACGAGAAAGGGGCGGGGAAAGGCATAGCCGGAGGGAGGGGGGGGGGGCGCACATGTCAGTGTGATATAACAGAAATACATTCATTTCACCCATCTTGAAAAATTGTTGATTTTTACCGTTACAACAACAAAATGCAGCCATGCACTTCGGTATGTGTGTGTTGGTTCTCATAAAGTATATTGCTTCTTACTTAAAGCCTTGCTATATTTGACCTTACCACGAAAACCTGAAGTAAAGCTTTTCTTTCAACTTTTAAATTCATTCGTAAGGCGCGGCTTCAGAGTAGGTTGACCACTCTCACGCCACCCAACCCAATCCCCCACCCCCTTCTTTACCAGCCTCGTTCACTAAAACATTTCACTTATATCATATAGGCTATTCCCTTTCTAGGGGACTAGTGCGTGGTACGTGACGTAATCCTTTCATTATCACTTGGCTGTTCAGTATCGATGTAAGTGGCCTGGAGTTGAGAGTAGATCAAGTTTTTTTTTTTCGTGCCCATGCTCTATCTTTGATTAATTTTCATCAAAGTACTCCCTCTATCCCCCCCCCCCAACCCATCCATCCCACCCTTCTATTTTCATTTTTCAACTTCACGTTAAAAATCCAAAAGTCATTACCGCAACCTTGCGTTTAGACTTATTTCTTCTAGTATTCATTTAAAAATGTATTATAGTCTAAATATGCAAAAGCATGCTTCATTTGACGTCTATACTTTAACTCTGTTTTGTTTCTGAGGGACGATTCTCCAAGACACCTCTACATGGGGAATCATCTTCAGAGACTTCAGAGCTACACCCCTCCTCCTCCTCCTTCTCCTCCTCCTCCTCCTCCTTATGTTCCCTGGAGAGAAAAACAGGTGGAAAATAATTTGGGAGTTGACAAGAGAGAAGGAGCGCCACGCGTCTTGCTTGGTTCTTTTTATGCTGTGAATATTTCCGTAAGCCTTCTAGACATATATACACACATTATTGGTATATGCAGTTTAAGCATCCTATACAACAGAAAATATCAACATTAATAAAGTAACGATTTTTTTTTTTAATTGGAGGACACAAGCAGGATAAAATTTCACATTGTACGCTCTTAATCCCAAGCAGCAAGAAAATCTCAAATCTAAGAGTGACCATGGATCATAAGTACGATAACTTTCTTTTGAACCTTTTCATGGATTTTGGGGTTTTTTGTGTAGTAAAATAAATGTCTTCTCTCGTGATGAAAAAAACACTTACTATTTTTTAGAGTTATAAATTGACATAAAAGTCACTCATTTAATTATATTAAAAAATTACTTTCTTGAAACAATCATCTTGCTGGATATTCTCAAGAAAGTGAGTTCCTATACTCCGTGGAATTGAGAGCGCACACAGTTACTGTTTACTTGTTATTATTATTATAACTCAAGGAGTGTTAGCTCAGTGGTTAACGCCGGTGCCTTTCAATCATAAGGTCCCGACTTCGAGTCACTCCAAGATTAACGTATGTCGTCCAGTTACAGAGTTGTTGACAATTGACAATTCATAATCATGGACGTTAAATATGAATCTATGAGACTGACTTCGGTCAGCTTGCGGATTTGATAAGCCAATGACGGCTTCTTGCGAGTTCCTGCTTGCAGGAGGATCTAAAATACATACATACATACATTATTGCACAAAGTTAAGAGGGTCTGACGTTTCGATCCTAGCAGGTTCTTCTCCTCCTGAGGCATAGTCTATTTATCTCTGTCTTCATCTCTCTGCTTTGTAGTTCATTGTAATTTGATCTGGAATGCCACTATTGACGGTTTCACTGATACTTGACCAGAATGAACTATTTCTGGCTTCTTGACTTTTTGCGGAAAGGGCACAATTAACCTTCCAAGAAGATGGAACGAACATTTTGCTGAAAATAAAACAAGCTCCCCCCCCCCCCCCAAAGAAGAAGAAGATTACATTCAGCGATTCTAACAAAGTATGTAGTTTTTTTTAAGGAAAAGTCGCCCAGGAAAGAACCTGGGCACGAAACCAAACTACCAAACGACTGATCCGCTCTCAGCCCCAGTCCCCTTGCATCGGGACTGTGACTGTGTGATCATCGTCGGGTATGCATCACCATTCCCCTCGAAAGGGAACAGGTACTACACATGATCTTAACCAAAAGGCCGAGAAGCTACTACAAAGTATGTAGTAGCAAGTTAGCATATGGCTATATCGTGACCAGTTTTGTAATTTATTGCAAACAATTGTTTTTTTTATGACGTAACGTTACTTGAAACTTTCGAACGTGCTGGTGAAAATAGTTGTGAGAAAGTATAAATTTTGTTTTTAATAAGTCAATTGTGTGTATGTATTGATCAGGCTAGAAGTGATTACATATTCTCATTTTCGAGTACAATTGTAAAAGAATTTTGTGTAAGCCGGACTCCACGCACGATTTAATTTGACGCCGCAGTAAATTCTTTAAATGTCTATACGTTATACAGATAAAAGACACCTTCATATTCATTTAGTATTGAACTGTTCTATTCGGTATATTTAAGTGGATGATATTACGAAACAAAAGCAGAACTCATGAAGGGTAATTGACCAAATTTTTTCTTCAATCAACCACCCCCCCCCCCCCAAAAAAAAGAGAGAAAAAAGCCAAAATAAGAAAAAGATCAAAAAGAGCGACCGACTTAAAACTGTAAAAAAAGTTGAACTTTATATATTACGTTATATTATGTTGGAGTGAGTCAGTCGGTTATCTGTCCATGGTACAATCATTATGCACTAATTCTATTAAAATCGATTAAAACAGAATTAAAATGGGTTCAAGTGGACCCAAAGGACAAAAGGGAACTGACCCAGCCGGTAGGGGGAAAACTTGAAAATAGAAAGAGTAAGAAAAGAGTTAATTTTCTAGCTGATTGCGTCTGAGATGTAAATAACTTCACACTACTACAGGGACCTGACGATTGGAGATCCAGATTTAGTTATAGTCAGGAGGTATATGGTGGAGAGAGAGAGATGCATGGCTAATCTTAATAAGGCTTTTTTCGCGATTTTTTGCTTCTTTTTTCGTTTTTTCGTGACGTTGCTTCAGTAATCAATGCTCTACAGTGTTTTACATTTTTGGGTTTATTATTATTATCATTATTATTATTATATTCGTACTATGGAAGGGTTACGTGGTTTAGAGTTTTATTGTGTTCTGTGGAACAAGCAAAACTAATTTGAAAACAGGCAGATTTTCTACTATTTCTTCTTATTTTTTCTTTTCTTTGGTAATGTTTAGTTTAATTTTGGGTTTGACATTAACTTAAGCTTAAAATATACGGGTATTGATTCTTAATTCTTAAATATTGACCTGCAACGATGACTTGATTAAATTTGTCTTGATCCCACTTTTTCTTTTTTATGCACCAATATAGAGAACGCACCGGATACGAACATGTAATGTAATAAAGACTTACGGTATGTGGGCATATTAGGCGGTCAAAGGCCTTAGACTTTGCACTTAACTGGGCCTTTTATCTATATCTTTTAATGTTGTCGCAGTGATCGACTCTAATTCCCATCCTACGCTTAGGTGTTATTGGTGTAATAATGGTAGCCTAACATGTTGATATTGTTATAAATACTGGGCGGCCACGTAGTACAGGGAGAGGTATCCAGCCTATAGGCCTAGGCTGTATCATATGGTGGTTATAAACATATTTCTCGGATATGCTATTAGTCGCTCTGCTAATCTAGCGTTAGACTCACGGTAACCTCTTTATAATAATCAAAGTCTTCGTTTATGGTCTGTTTTTTTACTCATATCCTATTTATAAATATGCACTTTCATGTATTCATACTGGATTTTAATAAACTTGAACTTTACTTATCTGAAAACCTCCTCCCTTCTCCCTCCGAGGCAAGCGATATTTTAAGCTATATATCGAGAGATATAAATGATTTTAAAACGCCTCTTCTTATAAATAGCAAATCAGTCCAAAATTTCAATTTGTAAAGAAAAACACTTTCAAGTAAAAACTATTAAAAAAATATTGAAAATTCATTGAAATGCTACAAAAGCAACCAAAGGCAAAATAAAGAAAATTTCGATTACCTGGGTAATAGTAAATTATCCAAGGAAACGCTAAAGCATGTTGAACAAACAGTTATTATTGCTAATACTACCGTGAATGTACAGCGGTTAAACTGTCCAAGGTCGTCAGGGAGTTATATTCCGTTAATGCTTCCATGAACCAAAATGTTCGCTTCGATTTAAAATGCAACCATAAAAAAAAAAAAATAATAATATGAAAAAAAAAAGAAGAAAAAGAAGCCTTTTATTTTGGAACGATAACCAGACGGGTGAGATACAAATTCATGGCCATATTTGAAAATACCAATTTGATGGAAATAATTAATGTGCCATGTGGTAAACCATTCATTGGTGGGAATAGATGTAGCGATCATCAACTGATTGAGTATCAAGGTTGAAGAAAATAATGAAATCCGACAAGATATGTCTTTTAAGATAATTAGTGGAAAGAAAAACCTTTACAATTTTGATTACCAAAATTTAGAGAGAGAGAGAGAGAGAGAGAGAGGGAGACATTAAGCTCATCATGTGCAATAACTTCCCAAAAATGGTAAATTTTTAATGGATTATGCAAAGAACAAAACGCATAGAACAATTTGAAAGATTCGAGAAGAATATTCTAAGCAATTGTGTTTCTGCCAACTTTCACTAAAAAGAGTTGTCGGATAAAAAAGTTCAACAATGCGATGAATTCATTCGTCCCACTACTGGTACCACTTGTTACTACTAAAATATGGTTACCTTTAGATATTTAAGTTTCGTGGCACTGTTTAGCAAATTGTTACAAATCCAACTAGTGTATAACTGTTTAACTAATGTTTGCCTTAATTTATTATGTCTATGACCCGACAGCCTATATAGTTCTTTGAGTTTGAATACTCAGAAGCACTGTACTACTATGCTTACAACTCCTTGATCCATAAACTGGTGACGAAATATTCAGTAGAAGACGCAACTTAAACATGATCTTCACATGTTCAGAGTCATCAAACAGAGACGTGATGAACATTTATAATGTTAGGTGTTATATCAGTCCCACCCCACTAAAGACACACATCGATGATGTAGATCAGTCCCACACCACTAATGACACCATTTATAACGTTATGGGTTATATCCGTACCACCCCACTAAAGACACACATCGATGATGTAGATCAGTCCCACCCCACTAATGAAACCATTTACAACGTTATTGGTAGATCAGTCCCACCCCACTAATGACACCATATTATAGTAACGTTACATCACAATTGACTCTCTTTTTCCTAACAAATCTTCTTGCTTAAGTTACAAAAACTTTACGCCGGAAACTTCTGTATTGTTGAAGTAGTTATACAGTTATACAGCGAGCTCTTTCAAAGATTAACCCTAACTACATTATCGCGAGTGATTTAAATGCAAAAAGCCACATAATTACAATATTCATCACTACGGCTGCAATGTGTCTCTTTTTTGTCCTTATTGTGACGAACGTGGGATTAATTACACATTCTCCTTCTCCATCTCCTGTCGGTCTTCTATTATATTAGTCTGCTCACCTCTAAATTAGAGCTGTCATAAGTTTTAAACCAAACAATTGTTTTTTTGTCGCTCCCATGACAACGTACCAAATTGACTTACCAGGATTAAGATCTTTCACAACTGAACAAAAAAAAAACCCTGGTATTCTCGCGGGTTATTACTGCCAGCGCGTAACGCAAAGCATCTATTGTCACATGAAAGTCAATTTTTTTAATTCAAAAATGGTGAGCCATGTTTCTGAACACTTCATCATTCTTTTGGAACAAAATGTAGCGAGGTGTTGGAAGTTTACGCACGTCACACAAAATAACGCTTTGTTTGGTTTACGATTACTTGCAGAACCTTTTAAGCTTTCGAAAAATCAGCAGCATATGTAATTCGAATTCAAGAAGTAGAAGTAATAAAGGTCTTATCACGTTAACAAAGGTAACAGTTCTACTGATGGATAGCAACTTTCAAAACGTTCAAAATATTTCTTTACCTCCCCAAAGGAAAGAAACAAAAGTGTAGTACGCCAAACATTCTTTTTGAATGTATTTTGAAGGAAATGAAAAATGAAAAATATGAAAATGGTTTAGTTGTCATTTTCTAAAGTACGATTAACTCTTTTCATTACCAAAGCTTAATTGACTGTATGCCTCATGTGTTTCTTTCATCTGGGGAATTGAAATATCGGTCATAGAACTGGTGTCAGCAGTCGGATTATTTGAGATTCACGAGATGTTTCCGAGATGAATTCGGTAAAAGCATACATACATACATACATACATACTTTTATAAAGCGCAAACTCCATATGATCAATGCGCTAAAATTTACAAGAAAAATAATACCAACAAAATGTACAATTAATTAAACAGGTAAGTCTTAAGTTGTTTTTTGAGCAGTGCAACAGAATTAGAATTACGTATATGAGAGGGAAGAGAGTTCCACAACACATGACCTGCACTGGAAAAGGCGCCCTCACCCACCCGTTTCTTAGAAGATGACGTAAGAAGCAGGGTCCCATCCATTGCAGACCTGGTAACAGGACCAGATAATGGTGCGGTTTTCCGCTGAAGCATGTTAGAGAGATAAGCCGGGGCTGCATGATTCATACATTTATACACATAAAGACATCATTTAAAATGGATTCTTTCACTGATAGGTAACCAATGCAGGGTACGTAGAAGAGGTTTTGGGCTATCTAACCTAGCTCCCGAGAAAATAAATTTAGCACAACGATTTTGAAGGGATTGAAGGCGATTCAGGTCTTTTGATGTAGCACCATATAAAAGGGCATTGCCATAGTCAAAACGTGAGAGGAGAACTGCGCGGACAACAGAATGACGAGTTTCATTATCAAGATAACGGCCAATACGAAATAAATTCCTGAGATGATAATTACATGATGAAACTAAGCTGTTAATCTGTTTTGTCATTTTAAAATCTGAATAAAAAATGATCCCGAGATTACGAACTTCACTGGAGGGGATTATATGGCAGTTTCCAACTTCCAACTGAAGTGGAGGTAGTTTTTAGAGACTTTGTTTTATACCAGCTATGAAAAACTCAGTTTTGTCATTGTTTAATTTAAGCTTATTCAAGTTCATCCAAATCATAATGTCAGAGAATACAGTTTTGTAATTTCTTTAATGCCAGTTCTGCTTCACCAGGTCTGTTAGGGTTGAGTGATACATAAAGCTGAGTGTCATCAGCATAAGAGTGAAAATTAACTTGATGGGTTACACGTGATACTACCCATGGGTTGTGTATACATGACATACAGAAGTGGTCCCTATAGCTTTCATCAGAAGAGACACCATTGATGTTCACAAAACTGGTTCTACTTTCCAAATAACTTGCAAACCATTCAAGTACTGTTCCAGTTACACCAAAGTTATCATGAAGACGTTTAAGTAACAGGTTATGATCAACTGTATCGAATGCTGCAGACAGATCAATACAGGTAGATTCTCACCTCCCCCCCCCCCCCCCCCCCCTGTCTACAGCATTCAATACATCAGACTTGACCTTCAGTAAGGCATTCTCAGTGCTACAATTTGACTTGTAAGCAGACTGAAGCATCACATATGAAAACACGGCATCACGGTATTAATAACTATAAATATTTTGCTGAAACTTTACATATTACCAGCTGCCATAATGCTATTCTGATCTTACATATGACAAGTATTGGGTATTGGAATAAATGTATAAGATGGTACTTGCTATGTTTTTATTTCGTCAGTTTACCCATCAATATGTAAGCCCATATGAAGTAGAGTACATTCCGCTATTCAGTGAAATGTTTAAACGATTGCGTAAGAAATTGTACCCTTCCCACATCCCTTCCAATGTGTTCCGGTGTCATAACACACTCAGTTTATACTGATTTATGGGTTGTCTCTTATGCACAGTACAAACTGATTAATACAAGTACATTGGGAGTTATATTTCATATGCTCTTCTTAGACTAATAATTCCATGTAACAGTCACATGGGTCTATTTGTAACATTTTAAAAAGATTGAGAACGAGAGAAAGAGAAAGATGATGTAAAAATGACCACCAAGGACGGACTTCCAACACTTTAATGGCAGGTCAATTTATGAAACATTTTCTCCCCATGAAACCTAACCTTTACGCATGAAAATTTTATATATGGTAATTAGAGTACGTCTTGTCCAATGCATTTACAGTTCCGAACGGTACGGACGACGTTGCTATTTTGAGGCATTTAAATGATTCTGTTTTATTTTTCTCAAAGAGTATACGAAGTAAGATTAATAGGTGTCTGCGAACGTTGACATTCATTGCACATATATGTCAATACGTAAACCTGTAAAATGAAATGACTAGGTTTACAGCTTTCGTTCTCTCGCCATCAGCTTACTCAACAAATTACTTACTAACAAATTGTACTGTCGGCATTGGCTTGGTTTGGTTGTTTGTTTGTTTTTGCTACGCTGTTTGTTTCTTTGTTATTATTATTATGTGTGCTTGTTCTTTTGTTCTTTTGTTTGTTACATTAATGACACTAAACGCATGTCTAAAGTATATTTTACGTAGAAAATCGAAGCCGAAGACGCCGGTTGATTCTTTTTGATTATACTGTTGAGACTAAAAAGGGAAACGAAACAAGCACCTTCATGGACCTCGTTTATGAAACTACGTTAACTTGATCGTATCGATCGTGACATACTGTAACAATATAGTAATGAACATGCGACCATGCTGTATGTTCAGGTAAATATTTAACCAAACTATAGCACGCCGATGTCAAGTGATTCGCTTTCGTGGCAATTAATGCCCACTCGGAGTAACCCGAGTCCTTCAAGATCCTTACAAGTAGATTCTCCCCCCCCCCCCCCACCCTCCCTCCCAGGTTCGCAGCCAGTGAATTCTGAGATGGAGAGGAGAGCAACCTTTAATTTAAGGAGAGGCATCAACACTTGAAGGAGTGGCAGAAAAATTAAAGTTTTTGTACGCGGCATTTATAGGGGGCACGGTAGTCTGCAAGGGAAGGGGGGGGGGAGGACGGTGGGGTGAGTGATGGCTTTGACCGCTTACCCCTCTCTTTTTTCTGGACCTATATTCTATACTTTGGACTATCAAAGTCGTCAACAGGTTTTCAAATATAAGTTTTTATGCGTTCATTCTACCAACACTGACATATTGGTAGCCAGGCATCATGGGGGTGGGTGGGGGGGGGGTGGTAGGCTCGAGAGAGGGGACCTCAGAATAAGATAAAAGGTATTGATGTGGACCTTCTTGGCTACCATTTTGATCCTCAAGCAGATAATATATAGGTCGTGTGAAGTGTGTAGGTCAATGGAGGGATGTTTCACGTGATTTTAGTCTTATTTTATTTTGTCTGGATAACCCAGTAATGCATCATAATAGCCAATAATTATGCAAACAAAATTACAAGGCTCTTTGAGATTGACCGGAAGGAATTTGGTCGTGATTTCCCAATATATCCGAGACAACTAGAGAAATAATGCGTTCCCATTTTTATGAACTTTTTGATATTCTCGACTTGACCTACATTTACATATCATTAGCATAACAGCAGTAGTATAGGCTTACCGCCTAATCAAAACTCAGAACATGTGATTTTTTTTGGGGTATAAATGTTATTAGTATTATCTCTTCCTTTTTACCCTATGAATAATTTCATCTTCAAGAGATAACTTCTTCTTTTTAAGACACAAAGGGACATTTAAAGGTACAAGAAAACAACAACAAGAATAACAATTTCATGATGCAAATGACAACTTGTATTCTTGTCATGAAATCCAAATTTATTTATCAAAATTTAAAAAGAAGAAGCCTGAAATGAGTATTCGCTGTAAAAACGGACTCCTCATCATATTCAATAGAATGACATTTCTAGCGACATCTAAAGAAGATTGCAAATAAAAAATCACTTTTAACTGTCATGATGGTGTCTAAGCAAATAGTAAAATTGAACTTTCATAAGTCATGATCGTTATTTGTATTCATGATCGAGAAAGTAAATACAACTACATTTGCATAATAACATCAACGTCTCTTTACTTTCCATTGTTTGGAGAAGTATAAATCCCGAGGGGTCTAAAAAAAATTTATGAATCGAAAATTAATTCCCAGGGTAGTCTAGCACTGTTTGCCCTATGATAATACTAGGAAGAGATAAGTTATGTTTTAATTTCAATAAAAAAAATTATAAATTATTGAAGACCCGCGCCAAGCTGCCACATACTATAAATATGATAATAATAATAATAATTATGATAATAAAAAAAACCTATACATTTAATTTCTTTTTAACTTAAAATAGTAAAAACTCCATGATTACTTTTAGTGAACAGTAAAAAAGAATGAGTGACGCAATTAGGTTGAAGCAATTTATCTAACGGCAAAGGGAATGTCGAAAAATATCCAGAATATACATTTATTGCTGTTTGAAGTAAATAAATATACATTCAGATTTTCGCACATCCTGTCATCGCAAACCAGCAATCACGTGTATGCTGCACATGTTAGCAATAAAGATGGACGTTTTTCTAAGATTTTTTGGTTGTTCTTTAAAATTGAAAACTTTATTCCCTCGTTTAATTCCCTGACTAACTTTAACTGGCCAGCCGAACCATGAAGTGGGGACACGGCGGAAGGGGCTGTGGGGGGGGGGGAGGGGGGGGGGTGGAGGATGGAGGGGAGACACGGTATTGGAAACCTTGAATAATAGAAAATTAATTTTAAAAAGTCACGTGTTGTTGCATATGGAGAAAAAATTATAGTTTAAAAATGCTCAATTGTTGGGAAGAAATTCTAATACTGGTATTTGTGGTACGACATACATAAAAAATATCGGAACATTTTGAGGCAATTTTGTGTTTCCCGCTCAAATTAATATCACATGTCCCACTGTTCCTCGATGGTTTATGTCCCACCCACAAATTGATCCTCTTCTACCCTCTCCCGCCCTCTCACGCCTGAAAGTTACATTAAAAACTCTTCAAGTTCAGTTATTAATTATGCTTTATTTATCAGGAACAATAACTGGTATAATGAGTCATAACATTTCCTATATATTAATATTTCATATAGGAAATATCAATTTTGAATTGTGGTGATTGGAATAAGTTAAGAGCATACATTATTTGCGTCACATTTTCGTCGAAATTGTAAACTAACTCTTAACGGCTGGTAGTATGTATATAGCATCATCCTACAATTCTGATGTTTTCTAACGCCATACCAGTCTAAAACAGACGACACGATGTAGAATAATTGTGTTTCCCACGCTTTCGGGTCCTATTGAGGTTTTAGCAGCGAACTGAACAGAAATAGCATAACTGTCCTGTAATTAACTTTATTTCTACAAATACCTTTATAAGATATTCTTTTAAAACATCTTAAATCGGTAAAGGGCTATATTTGATTAAAGACGTAAATCACAAAAAAGAGATTCTTTTCGAGCTAATTTTTGTTGATATCAGAGGGTGGTGACGTCACGCTATTGAGCTTTGCCAACGACCAACGTATATGTTTAAGAGGGTTAGAAGACGGCGGCTTGGGCGGGGATTGTTTACTCGTCAACAATATTCAATTAAGTCCTGTAATTAAGAAAAAAATCTCCTTCGGTTAAATAAAAAACTTCATTAGTATAATGTATTTTGCTTCTTAATTGATAGAAGTTTAAATTATAGTTTCATTTCTTTCACTGCATACAGTTAGATGCATTGACATAACATTAACATAAACAAACTTAGATACAAAATATTTTGTCAATTATTTGTCAATTCATAAAATGTACTAAAGCTAGCCTACTTTGCATGCTCGAATTGGGACGTAAGTTATTAATATCATTAACTGTGTAGAATTACTATCAGCTGATCTCACATTCTAAAGTGCAAAGAATTAATTCCTTTCGTTTGTAATAAAAATATGAAATTGACAAAAATAATAGGTGTTTCTTCTCTGAAGTTATTAATTTGGATCAAGAATAGATTTGTGAATGACGATGAAAATAATTACAAGAAGAGAAATAAACAAAAGACAATATCAAACATGAAATGAATGAGAATGTTGATAGAATATTAAAAAATATAGCCCAAGAGAAAAAGAGTAGAGGAAAGATAAAAAAAAAAAAAAATGTCTCAACAACCATTAAAACTTATCTCGCCATTGTTCATGAGTAATCTAGAACCAGGCAATACATAGTTAAAACAAAAAGCACAGCATAGTTACAGGCGCGCAGCCAGGAATTTGCCAAGGGAGGGGCGAAAATGTAGGCAAACTATCAGAGCCGTAGATTCGGCATTGCAAACTATCTAAGCGTAGCGCCACCATGAGTTGGCGCGAAGCGTACAAGAAAATTTTGGCTGAAAATGCCTCCCAGATCGCTGGAAATGGCACTTCCCAGGCCTTGTAAGTTGCATCTTAGCATTTTCTCTTTTGAAATTACTAGCGATATCATAAAAAACATTATTTTTTTTTAAAAATATGCTCAAGGAAGGGGGGGGGGCGGCTGCCCCCTTCGCCCCCCCCCCTTGGCTACGCGCCTGCATAGTTAAAAAAGTCAATATGTATATAAAATATAAATCAATAAATTCAGCAAAAGTTTAAATAATATACGAGGAGCTCTTTTGAATCATCCGTTATCTTTTAGCATATTCGTAACTTGATTTGCCATTGAAATGAAAATCAGGTTGATCGTATCTAATTAGCAACTTTTCCTGAAATGGATATTTTTTGACGACATTCATGTCACATCAGATGCCATGAAACCTGACAGAAATTACCAAAAGCAAGTAGATGTATCGTTATGTAAATTTGTTAATTAGTACGTATCAGAGACGATATTAATAACTTCTAATTATATATGCATGGAAGTTCATCTTATTTCTTATTATTCCGAAAATTCCCATGACGGCGTTCCTTAAACATGATCTTCAATTGCGTCGTCGCGCAGGCAACATGAACTAATAAATTTGCAGGCGTACCGCTATAGAACCAATTATCAGCACTGTCCATGGGACGCCAAAATAACCTCAAGAATTCTATTTCGCAAAGAGCAAAGTGTAATATGGAAAATAGAGGAACTCTTCAGACGATGGAATAATTTCAATTACCATTTTCATTGCCGAGAGTCATGTTGTC
>KN882548.1:32299-46544 GCA_000934455.1 Apostichopus parvimensis
ATATATAACAAAGCACGATGAAACTATGCATAGTGTCAGTGTGGGGTGAGGGGGTGGGGCAAGTCTGACCGAGCTCCTGCATGAAACTTGCTGGTAGACTCCAGGTTCTCATATTCGTATCTGTTTGCTCGTTTACGTTTTTCCTAGCCCTCTTCCTCCTTCCCTCACCCTCTACGTTACTACATCTATGCGTATAAAGTACTTGGTTGTTTTACTGTTAGCAATTCCTAAAAAATCTGTAACTTTAATCGAGCGACATGTTGA
Organism: Apostichopus parvimensis; assembly: GCA_000934455.1. Classification (NCBI taxonomy): domain Eukaryota; kingdom Metazoa; phylum Echinodermata; class Holothuroidea; order Aspidochirotida; family Stichopodidae; genus Apostichopus; species Apostichopus parvimensis. The sequence continues at coordinate 32,564 of KN882548.1, forward strand.
TTTGTGTTCATTCCTATGATTATTTTTTATCGAAATTTCAGAAATTGTTATCAGAATCACCTCCCATTCCAGGGAAGCACGGCTCATACAGGTTAGCAAAAACATTTCCTAAAGCAGACTACTGAATATTATTATAATGGTAAGGGTAAGAAGACAAGCAAGTATAACTGAAATACAAATGAAACTTGACGTGGGCCGCAACAACTCTTAACGATGTAAAGAAAAACCTTTTGTGGTTACATGTTTCGTGTAAATAGGTTCTGAAGATGTCTATGTTAAAACAGCGATAATGTTATATGTTTTAGGCCTGACTTATTAACCGGTTCAAAGTAAACATATTTGACCTACTTAAAACCTTCATGGTGAACAAAAAAATGGCTCAAACGTAAACAAGCAAACAGATACAAATTCGAGAACCTGGATTCTACCAGCAAGGTTCTTCAATGTTAATTGAATGAGATCTTTCTTGTCGATCCAATAATACAAGTTTTTCCTTACCTTATCTACCAGTATATATGTTTTGTATCGGCCAAAGCTATTGTCCACATCACACCCAAACTGGTTACTCTTGAAATCAAAGGCGCAAGTAGAAAGTCCTTCTCCGTACATATCATATAATGTTTCTAATACACCTGTAAGAAAAATTTAAGCATACACATGTGTATGACCATGGCTGCATGATTCACGGCCAGCAGGGCCCGTAGGCCCAGCAATCTGTGTCCTGCAGGCCAAGTGAACTGTGTCATGTAGGCTCAGTATACTGTGTCCCGTAGGCCTATTATACTGTGTCTTGTAGGCCCATTATAATGTGTCATATAGGCCCAGTATATTGTGCCATATGGACCCAGTATGCGGTGTCTTGTAGGCCCAGTATATTGTGTGCTGTAGGCCCAGTATGCGGTGTGCTGTAGGCCCAGTATACTGTGTCCTGTAGGACCAGTATAACGTGTCCTGTAGGCCCATTACAGTGCCCTTTAGAAGTTGAATCTGATCACGTAACGTAAAAGTTTGTTTTGTTTTTTTGATGTTTTCGAATGCCACTGCAGAGCAATCGGTGGCATTGTCGTTCATATCATGATGTATTTGCCACTGGAATCGAGAACGACTTTAGCTTGTAGGGGTAATTCATGAACTATATTGAAAGATATTGCAAATTTTCTGTTCTGCTTGTTTAAAACACGAATATGCAAGTTTCTTTTTTTCATACTGGGCAGATTATCACAATGATCATATATTTGCCATTGGTCATTGATAGATTATCTATCGTGCGCTATGAATAATTCAGTAATATTAGTTTTAAAAGCTCGGTTTTCCCGTTTCATCCACTAATGCAACAGCAACCATAAATTATTGTCTCAACAGTTAATGACAGCAACAGCTTCCACCCTGATACGTATATGTAAAGTATACCAGCCTAGGTTTTCTATACGGTTGCTAACTTTTGTGATAGGTCAATATATTGATTCGGATTTCTATCTATTTTGACAAGATATAGATTAAAACTCACCAAAGCTAGTCTGAAACTGTTCAGCTTGGATGCAGCATCGATCAGGTGTTGCGTTGGTAGCATATGCTGCTTGGACCACATATAACAACACGATAGTCAAAAAACACTTCATGCTTTGCGATATCATTCCGTATTCACCCCAAGTCGATCAAATTAGATAACACTGCTGCACGATTCAGCTTGTGGGTTTGATGATAATGAAATGTGATATTGAGTGTTACTTTGATGTATATATAAAGTTTGTTTTGTAATGTGGATGGGGGATTTTCTTCACCTCTCCCCCAACCAACATAAGAAAATAAAAGAAAATAAAAGAAAACGAAAGCGAAAGTAACTTTTCATTGAATTGTTTACTTTTGCATTTCATATCTATGTTAATCCATTCTCATTTGTCATCGGTTTTTTTGTTACGTCATTCTCCACGCTAGGTTTGTTTATTCATGTGTGTATACATTAGAACGCTTGTCCAAAGGCGTAGAGGCCGGCGCAATCACAGGAACGAATCGCTCACGGCGTGATGAATAGTAAAGATCGACCCAGCGTATTTGACAAAGAAAAATTGGCCGATAATCCTTAACAAAGGCTATATAAACTCAAGCGGGTTGCATATACATATACCACAAACATTTAATCTTCATCTTCATTCGCTTGGAAGGTACAAGGACTTTGTCGTGCTGTATATTAGGCTTCTTAATAAGCAGTTTCTTAATATGTTATTAGGCATATAAATAGGTACACAGTAAGAGCAGACTTTCATCTCATTCCCAACAGATAAAAACAAATAAAAAAGTTTGTTAACACTATTACTTGATTTGAATTCTACTTTCCTATCATATCAATTGGATATAGCCTAGGCTATGCCTAGTTTCTACTATAGCTTTAATACAACGATAACTTTGTAGTTATACTAGTATCAGTCAGTACTAGGTTACTTGTATCTAGGTAAGGCAAGTCATGTGCTATCGCCCGTTTGTGTCACTGCCAGTGAAATGTCAAAGGACAGACGCAGCCTTGCGGTGAAATAATACTGACCGATGAAAACTTCGCTTACTTCATATGAGTTGTACATTTGTTTAGTTAAAAGCTGCATTTCAATTTCTTGAAACCTTGAAAACGTTGTTATACGTGCAGTATGCTTTCCTGTAGATGGCACTGTTACGTCACAGCAGTGAGGATCGAGCAGTAAGAAACTGTTTCGTGGAACTAAGTTTTTTAATAGAAACATGATAAAGATTCCGTTGTGTACTCCATTCCGCCCACGTAAACCATTAGAAATTTGCTCACAATTCTGTGTATTTTTGGTTTGAAGAATTTCTTACCATCTGGAAAATTAATTGGGCACTTCATTACATAACGTTAAGACTCTACGTAAAAATAACAGTGTAGGTTAACGCTTTTGGGTGAGCTGTTGATCTCCAAATTGCTGTAAGCGACAAACCGGAAGTGGCTTACTTGTAAAAAAAATCAGTGGTTGAAAGTCGTGTATGCATGGGTATTTTATTTACTGGACCTTAAATTAAAGAATACGATTAAAACACATTCAAATGAAATAACAGAAGAGACGGAAGATTTCGTAACCTTGGTCATTTTTATTCTGAACTTTAGTATTTGGTAACTTTTATGCAGAAAACCATCAGGATCTATAAGGTACGTTGTGTTAACATGAACTTTTCTGTACGTGTTTACTCCTATATACGTCTAATATCTATACCTGTATGAGTGTTGTTTTGGAAAAGCATTCTTGAGGGGATATTGTGCCACTCAGTTCTAGTGAGGATGTGTCATAATGAACGCTATAGTTTTTCACTCAAGGACCCATGATGTTATAAAACGTTAAACACGATTCATCAGAGACTTACTTGAATCATCTGAATTTGGAAAACTGTCATTCGTCTGACCTCACACACAAAAAGGATATAGGTTTAAGTCACGAGTAAGATAATAAGGAAACAGGAAAAGGAAAAACGTATATACGAAAAGTGTAAGCCAAAAATATAAGAAAGGCAATACATTTAACATATCGAAAGTAATATCATCTTTTTCAATCACAAGCATGAACGAGAACAAGGAAACATCCATTTTGTGTTTTGCCATACATGTTCTTATTCGACCAAATCAGCGGAGTTATACAGTAAACTTGGCAATTTGTTTTAATAGATATCATTCATCTGGTCTTCACACAAAGAAAGGCTATTGGTTAAAAGTCACGAGTGTGACTGTAGAAACCAAAAGAAAAAGCAAACGTGTATATAGAAAGAGTAAGCCATTGATAAAGGAATACGTTACGTTAATAGAAATCGAAAGTAATGTGAAAATGAAACCACATCGTTAGGAATCAAAGTTGATTTTTATTTATAGATTTACTGTGAGTCACTTTCAACGTCATTTCATATCAAGGGCACTGGATTTGTTTGTTAACGCCCAGATAAGAAACACGAAGAGGAGGTGAATTACACTATTACTTTCAAAGAGACAATCAATTTTTATGGGACTATTCCAAATTTTCCCCACAAAGGTTGAGGACCAGGAGGGAGCGGGAAGGGATGCTGTGCAAACACGATTACGTTCTTCTATTTGAAAAAAAAGTACATAAGACAAGTTTTCGAGAAAATTATCTGGGAAATTATCAAATGTAAAAACATGAAATTACACCAACGGTTAGCGGGAAGAAAAACTAGAATAATCCAAAATTAACTTTTTTATTTCCCTTATTTTTTCTTTATGCGCTCTAAAATAGCTACGATATAAATGATTCAACGAATCAAAGTTGATATGAGAATTCGTTGTCTTTTACAGGAAGAAGCTAGCTGCCCGCAGCCGTTTCAAGACATTAAGTCGTTTGAGAAATGGTTTTGGTACCTATAGAGACAAGAAGAGAACAAAACATTTCAAATATAAAGTGTAACTTCAATAAAATAAACAAAAATCCTTGAATTACAAGCCCTTTTACACGATATTAGGCTGACTTTGACAAGTGATGACTTCAATTACAGATTTTTTTGGGGGGGGAGGGGGGGGTGGTGTGGTGTGGTGAATACTAATTTGATATTGGCTCCAAATTTCATAAGATGACTTACCTGTTGAGTCGCATTAGAGCATGACGCTGGAGGTACAAACCAATAGTCTGGATCACTGACAGAGTCGGTAAAATTCATGGCTGTTCCATAAAGTGTGGAAAACCCTGTTAGAGAAATTTGAAGAAATCATGAACTTCATTCAACTTGTTTGCAATGCTTACATATTATTATCACGAATGATTTATATAACAGTAACAGAGTATAGTAGATTACAGTAACAGTAGTAGAGCGGTAGAGTAATACAGTAACAGTGTAAAGTAGTTTGAACTTCGTTCCTCTCATACCTGTCTCAATTATACATGTGTACATTCCCAGATCTAACCCGTTAAAAGTGAATTAGAGAGAGCAGTGCTAAAACGTTTCCCATCATGTAGTTAGACGAGGAAACTGATTGGAGAAAGGTTAGTATCGTCTAAAAAGTTACATTGTTTTTCCTCCAAACCTGTATGTCCATAATACAGTAGTTGTTAATACAACTTGTTCAGCAGAATGGTTTGCTGTTAGAAAACCAAAAGAAAACTAACGTTTGATCCTGTTTTCTTGGATTATTAATCTTTCTTTCTTTTTTTCTCGATAAACTAAATGTGGTGCAGAACCCACCTTCTCCATAGCCCTCCTCTTTTGTAATGGTAGCCACAGAGCCAGGTGTGCAGTCCTTTCTTCCGGTAGTTGCATACGTCACAAATCCGAAATAGCTGGCCATTCGCCATGCATCAACGAGCAAGGCCTGGTTCCCGAGAACGAAAGATGTGACGTAGTTTGCAGTGTCTATATAGTGAGGTAGAAAATGACCACATAAACGCCGCTTTCTTTTTAGAAAACGGAACACTTGTATTATGTTAGAGTCAGGCTTATAAGCTAAGTTCCAAGAATTAAGGGCATGACTTTTTCTTCTACATATGTGGAACGAACCGTGGTTTCGATTTAAAATACTGCTTATAGGTAGGGACACTGTGTTGAAACGCCAAGGGCTCTACGCCGGCGAGCATTCTATGCTCGCCGCCTCCTCCCCCTCCCTATGAAGTTTGCCTGGCATGCACAATACGAAATCAGAAACTTGGTATGTCGGTATATATAAACTTGGCAGTGTTCACGGAGGCTCCGTGACCTTCGTGGCCCCTTGACCCTAGAGTCCCTGTAGACACTTACCTCATCCGACGATACTGGATAACAGGATTTAACAAAGGAAGGGGTATGGCCCTGAGCTCGTTCAAGCCCCCATGTTAGGGTCCCACCCCTAGCCCTCACGAAAAGGATACAATACCAAAACGTGAAATGGTGCACTCTGTGGCATATTAAGCTATAAATAAGGTCTACACGCAAGGTTGTGCTAACTGCTTTGTGTGGGGTTGAGTTGAAAAATAAGGGGGGGGGGCGTGAACCCCCCTGAATCCGTTCCTGGATAATAATGCACTGCACTGATGTACCACGTGTGGGAACTTTATACCACGAACTGCATGAAAACAACGAATGAACGTACCAATGAACCGTATACAACACAAGAATCGTACGACCAATTAATAGTTTTTTTTTACTAAAATTTGTTGTTTTACATTTAATACTTTCGAATTTAGCTATTTCTAGATCTATATCTGTTTTCCCAGAAAACTCAAATAATAGTCGACGACCGCCGAAAACTAAAAGTAAATTTCGGACGTCTGGAAAACTGCCGCTTCTTAAAGTTTGCGGACCATCTTTCTAGATTATTAATATTCTTACCTGGAACACATCGGAGTGGAGCCGGTTCGGCCCACTGTTCATAGCATGTTGAATCCTCCTCAACGATGTACTCAACGTCCTGGTTATGCAATAGAAAACAAGACGGCGAATGTACAGGCAAGATTATACAGAACCATGGTCGGCCGAGCCGATATGGTGGGATGGGGGATGTTAGAGGTTTTCACGTGTATTGTGAATAAGCTCAAACGTGGGCCTTTCCATAAATTATAAATGTCCCATGCGATAATGAAAACCCTTTTGCCCCTTTTTGTAATGGAGAAGTGCCAAATTGTTCACAAACGGAGAAATAAGCAAAAATGTTTAGAAAATGTATTTTGTTGGAAATTATATAAAAAATTATGAAAATACATCAAAAATGAGTTGAGGTACAGAATTTACCAAGATTCCGTATGGTCCGGACGTTTGAGTTGATTTTGCGGTTTGCTGCCTCAATGCAAAGTCGCAAGTCTCAGTGCCCATCGACGAATCCCCCCCCCCCCCTTCCTAGGCGACTGAACTATTCCGCCGACTCTGTACAGAAGAGTGCATGGATTCTGTTCAGAATATTTCTCTAGTTTGGTTTGCAGATAACTTAGTTTGATTTTTTCCAGACGTTAAAACATATCATAATTTTGATCAATTTGCAGCTGGAAACATAAGAATCTAAGTAGGACAAAGGATTGTAATAAAAATGATAAATTTCAATTCCAAAGAGTCTAGTTATAGGAAAGCAGGTATTCAAAATTTCAGTTAATCGGAGAAAATGTATAGATATCGTCGCATTGGTAGGTGAAACTGATAGCAATTTCTGATATATCGATCAAAAAATCCGAAGAAAGAAATACAAACAACATGTCGCTCGATTAAAGTTACAGATTTTTAGGAATTGCGAACTGTAAAAAAAGCAATCACTTACACAAAACTGTAGCGATGTTAAGAAAAAAACTTATGTGGTTACATGTCTCGTGCATTTAGGTTGAGAATGTGCAAAGCCCTTCTGACAATGTCTATGTTAAAATAGCGATAATGTTTTATGTTTTAGGCATGACTTATTAACCGGATCAAAGTAAACCTATTTGACCTACTTAAAACCTTCATGGTGACAAAAAGAAAATAGCTCAAACGTAAACAAGCAATCAGATACGAATCCGAGGACATGGTGTCTACTAGCAAGTTTCTTCAATATTCGTTGAATGAAATTTTTCTATTCGATCAAATAATACAAGTTTTTTCTTACCTTATCTACCAGCAGATATGTTTTGTATCGGTAATAGCCATAGTCCACATCACACCCAAACTGGTTACTCTTGAAATCAAAGGCGCAAGTAAGAAGTCCTTCTTCGTACATATCATATGATGTTTCTAATACACCTGAAAGAAAAATTTAAGCATACACATGTGTCTGACCATGACTGCATGAGTCACGGCCAGCAGGGCCCGTAGGCCCAGCAATCTGTGCCCTGCGGGCCAAGTATACTGTGTCATATAGGCCCGTATAATGTGTCATGCAGGCCCAGTTTACTGTGTCCTGTATGCCCATTATACTGTTTCCTGTAGGCCCAGTATACAGTGTCCTATAGGCCCAGTATACTGTGTCATGTAGGTCCATCATAATGTGTCCTGTAGGCCCAGTATACTGTGTCCTAGGCCAAGTATGCTGTGTCCGGTAGGCCCAGTATACAGTGTCCTGCAGACTATGTATACCGTGTCCTGCAGGCCCATTACAATGTGTCCTGAAGGCCCAGTAAACTGTGTCCTATAGGTCCAGTAATCTGTGTCCTGCAGGCTTTCATGAGTCTTTTAGATCTAGTCTACAGTGTGTCCTGTAGTCGTCGAATCTGATCACGTGAATTAAAGGTTTGTGTTTGTGTTTATCGAATGCCACTGCAGAGCGATTGGTGGCATTGTTGTTCATATCAATGATTTATTTGCCACTGGAATCGAGAACGACTGTAGCTTGTCGGCATAATTCATGAATTATTTGAAAGATATTGTAAATTTTTCTGTTCTGCTTGTTTAGAACATGAATATGAAAATTTCTTATTTCATACTGGGCAGATTATCACAATGATCGTTTATTGCCATTGGTCATTGATAGATTATCTATCGTGCACTATGAATAATTCAGTAATATTAGTTTTAAAAGTTTGGTTTTCCCGCTTTATCCATTAATGCACCAGCAACCATAAAATGTTGTCTTAACAGTTAATGACAACAACGGCTTCCGCCCGATCCGTATATGTAAAGTACTAGAGTAGGTTATCTAAACCGTTGCTAACTTTTGTGATGAGTCAATATATTGATTCGGATTTCTATATATTTTGACAAGATATAGATGAAAACTTACCAAAGCTAGTCTGAAACTGTTCAGCTTGGATGCAGCATCGATCAGGTGTTGCCTTGGTAGCATAGGCTGCTTGGACCACATATAACAACACGATAGTCAAGAAACACTTCATGCTTTGCGATATCATTTCGTATTCACCCCAAGTCGATCAAATTAGATAACACTGCTGAACGATTCAGCTTGTTGGTTTGATGATGATGGAATGTGAAATTCAGTGCTACTTTGATGTATATATAAAGTTTCTCTTGTAATGTGGATGGGGAAATGGATTTTCATCACCTCCCCCCAACCAAAAAAAATAAAGAAAACGAAAACGAAAGTAACTTTTCATTGAATTGTCTACTTTTGCATTTAATGTTTATGTAAATCCATACTCATTTGTCATCGTTTTTTCTTATGTTACGCCATTCACCATGCTAGGTTTGTTTATTCATGTGTGTATGAATAACAGCACTTGTCCAAAGGCGTATAGAGGCCGGCGCAATCACAGGGACGAATCGCTCATGGCGTGATGAATAGTAAAGATCGACCCAGGGTATTTGGCAAAGAAAAATTGGCCGATAGGCCTTAACAAAGGCTATATAAACTCAAGCGGGTTGCAAATACATATACCCAAACATTTAATCTTCATCGTCATTTGATTTTCTTGGAAGGTACAAGGACTTTGTCGTGCTGTATGTTAGGCTTCTTAATTAGCAGTTTCTTAATACGTAGTTGGGCATATAGGTAAACAGTAAGAGCAGACTTTCATCTCAGTCCTAACAGATAAAAATAAAAGTTTGTTATCACTATTACTTGATTTGAATTCTACTTTCCTATCATATCAATTGGATATAGAGTAGGTTATGCCTATAGTTTCTACTATAGCTTTAATACAACGATAACTTTGTAGTTATAATATGTATCAGTCAGTACTAGTTAACTTGTATCTAGGTTAGGCAAGCAATGTGCTATCGCCCGTCTGTGCCACTGTCAGTGAAATGTCAAAGGACAGACGCAGTCTTGCGGTTATATAATACTGATCGATTAAAACTTCGCTTACTTCATATGAGTTGTATATTTATTCAGTTAAAAGCCGCATTTCAATTTCTTGGAACCTTGAAAACGTCGTTATACGTGCAGTTTGCTTTCCTGTAGATGGCAATGTTACGTCACAGCAGTATAGATCGAGCAGTAAGAAACTGTTTCGTGGAACTAAGTTTTTTTAATAGAAACATGATAAAGATTCCGTTTTGTTTTCCATTCCGCCCACGTATACCATTAGAAGTGGCTCACAATTCTGTGTATTTTTGTTTTAAGAATTTCTTGCAATCCGGAAATTTAATTGGGCACTTCATAGCATAACGTTAAGACTCTACGTAAAATTAACAGTGTAGGTTGACGCTTTTGGGTGAGCTGTTGATCTCTAAATTGCTGTAAGCGACAAACCGGAAGTGGCTTCCTTGTAAAAAAATATGTGGTTTAACGTCGTGTATGTATATGTATTTTATTAAGTGGACCTTAACTAAAAAATACGATTAAAAAACATTAAAATAAAATAACAGAGGAGACGGAAGCTTTCGTAACCTTGGTAAGTTTTATTCTGAACTTTAGTATTTGGTAACTTTTATGCAGAAAACCATCAGGATCTATAAGTTACGTTGTGTTTACATGAACTTTTCTGTACGTGTGTACGTTGTATACGTCTAAGATCTATACCTATAGATGAGTGTTGTTTTGGAAAAGCTTTCTTGAGGGGATATTGTGCCACTCAGTTCTAGTGAGAATGTGTCATAATGAACGCTATAGTTAGATTCATGATGTTATACAACGTTGAACACGATTCATCAGAGACTCAATTGAATGATCTGAATTTGGAAAACTATCATTCATCTGAACTCACACAAAGAAAGGATGTAGGTTTAAATCACGAGTAAGATAATAAGGAAACCGGAAAAGGAAAAACGAATATATGAAAAGTGTAAGCCATAAATATAAGAAAGACAATACATTTAAGATATCGAAAGAAATGTCAGATTGTTATCTTTTTCAATCACAAGCATTAACGAAAACAAGGAAACATCCATTTTGTATTATGATACATGTTCTTATTCAACCAAATCAGCGGAATTATACAGTAAACTTGGCATGAGCGAAGTAGGCAATTTTTTGGATAGATATCATTCATCTGGTCGTCACACAAAGAAAGTCTGTTGGTTAAAAGTCACGAATAAGACTATAGAAACCAACAGAAAAAAGCAAAACGTGTATATCGAAAGAGTAAGCCATTGATAAAGGAAAACATTACTTTAATAGAAATCGAAAGCAATGTGACAATGTAAACACATCGTTAGGAATCAAAGTTTATTATTATTTAAAGACTTACTTTGAATCACTTTCAACGTAATTTAATATCGAGAGCCCTGGACATGCCCAGATAAGGAAGAGGATGTTATTTACACTATTATTTTCAAAGAGACAATCAATTTTTATGGGACTATTTAGGGGTTTTCCCCCAGAAAGGTTGATGATCAGGAGGGAGCGGGAAGGGATGTTGTGCAAAATCGATTACGTTCTTCTATTAAAAAAAAGTATATAAAAAAAGTTATCTGTAACATGAATGTCAAAAGTGGAAAGTGAAATTAGCAAATGTTTCTAAAAACATGAAAATACACCAACGGTTAGCGGGAAGAAAAACTAGAATAATCAAAATTAACTTTATTTTTATCTCTTTTTTTCTTCTTTTTCTTTTTGCGCTCTAAAATAGCTACGATATAAATGATCCAACGAATCAAAGTTGATATTGGAATTCCGTTGTCTTTTACAGGAAGAAGCTAGCTGCCCGCAGCCGTTTCAAGACATTAAGTCGTTTTAGAAATGGTTTTGGTATCTGTAGAGACGAGAAGAGAACAAAACATTTCAAATATAAAGTGTAACTTCAATAAAATAAACAAAAACTCTTTAATAACAAGCCTTATTACACGATATTAGGCTGACTTTGACAAGTGCATGACGACTTTAATAACAGTTTTTTTTGGGGGGGGGGGGGGTGATGCGGGGAATACTACTTTGATATTTGCTCCAAATTTCATACAAAAACTTACCTGTTGAGTAGCATTAGAGCATGACGCTGGAGGTACAAACCAATAGTCTGGATCACTGACAGAGTCGGTAAAATTCATGGCTGTTCCATAAAGTGTGGAAAACACTGTTAGAGAAATTTGAAGATATCATGAACTTCATTCAACTTGTTTACGTTGCTTACATATTATTATCACGAATGATTTATGTAACAGTAACAGAGTATAGTAGATTACAGTAACAGTAGTAGAGCGGTAGAGTAATACAGTAACAGTGTATAGTAGATTGAACTCCGTTCCTCTCATACCTGTCTCAATTATACATGTGTACGTTCACATTTCCCTCAACCACGTGACTGGGAATGTAGAAGCCAGGCTAAGGTAGATAGATCAAGACCAGTAGAAGTGAAATAGAGGGAACAGTGCAAAAACGTTTCCCATCATGTAGTAAGACGAAGAAAGTGATTGGTGACAGGTTAGTATCGTCGTTCGTTAAATCCAGAATGCCGTAAACTTTCAGGAAACAAGAGATGAGAGTTTTTTCTCTCTCTAATTTGATATGATGGAGACTATACATGCACATGTTATAATTGGTTTAGAAAGTTTATATTGTTTTTCCTCTCGTAACTCCAAACCTCTGTCCATAATACAGTAGTACGGAGTGCCAATTGTTTCAAAACTGAAATCGACATGTCCAAACTGAAATCAACATGTCGAAACTGAAATCGAAATGACCAAACTGAAATTGAAATGTCTAAACTGAAATCGAAATGTCCAAACTGATATCGACATGTTCAAAGTGAAATCGACATGTTCAAAGTGAAATCAATATGTCCAAAAAGTGAAAGCTAAATGTCGAGATTGACAACGAACTTTAAAAAATTACGGCGATGCTTGCTAGTTTCTACATCTCCTGTATAATCCACTCCACGCTAGCCTGGCGTGCCATTGTTTCGAGAGTCCAACTCGATAGCAGCGTACGTGTCCAAACATAAATCGAGGTATCCAAACACGTCTGTTCTCATGGCAATTTGCACCCGGGTGCAAATATTTCTGCACCGGGCACAGACGTTCGTACGTAACATAGCATAGGGCCGAGCTCCCTATAATATCTTATTTGGACATGCCGTTATCTCATTTGGACATATTGACGTCAGTTTCGTTGTTTTGACATATTCGGCGCACCTGTAAATTCGACAAGTGTTTCAAAACAGAACTTGAAGCTAGCAGTGAACGTGGTGTCATTTTGAGTTATGCGTTCTTGTTTTGGCTATACTGATTTCAGTTTCAATACGTCAATTTTATATTCGGTATATTGATACCAGTTTGGATATGATGAATTCAATTTCGGCAATAACATACCGACATCAATATGGATATACCGACATCAATATGGATATGTCGGTTTCAGTTTGTATCTGTCGATTTCAGTTTGTATATGTCGATTTCATATGGACATGTCGATTTCAGTTCGGACATGTTGATTTCAGTTTGAACATGTCGATTTCAGTTTGGACATGTTGATTTCAGTTTGGTTATGATTTGAAACAATTGGCACTCCGTACAGTAGTTGTTAAGAGAACTTGTTCACCAGAATGGTTTGCTGTTAGAAAACCAAACAACAACCGACGTTTGATCCTGTTTCCTTGGATGATTAATCTTTCTTTCTTTTTTTCTCGAAAAACTAAAAGTGGTGCAGAACCCACCTTCTTGGTAGCCCTCCTCTCTTCTAATGGTAGCCACAGAAACAGGTGTGCAGTCTTTTCTTCCGGTAGTTACATATGCCGCATACCCGTCATAGCTGTTGAATTTCCATGTATCAACGAGTAAAGCTTGGTTCCCGAGAACGGAAGATGTGACGTAGTTTAAAGTGTCTATAGACAGCGAGGGAGAAAATGACCACACACGCCTCTTTAATTGTAGAAAACAGGACACCTGTATTATATCATAATCAGGCTTATAGGCTACTTCCAAGAATGAAGGGCAGGGTTTTTTCTTCTTCATACATATATGTATACGTGCAACGAATTGTGGCTTCGATTTGTCATACTTCATTCCATTCCATGCTCGCCGCCTCCTCCCCCTCCCTATGAAGTTTGCCTGGCATGCACAACACGAAATCAGAAACTTGGAATTGTTCACGAAGGCTTCGTGACCTTCCTGGCCCCTTGACCTTAGAGTCCCTGTAGACACTAACCTCATCAAACGTACTGGATAACAGGATTTAACAAAGGAAGGAGTATGGCCCTGAGCTCGTTGAAACTACTCCCCT
>KN882548.1:48615-66800 GCA_000934455.1 Apostichopus parvimensis
GAGTCCCTGTAGACACTAACCTCATCAAACGTACTGGATAACAGGATTTAACAAAGGAAGGAGTATGGCCCTGAGCTCGTTGAAACTACTCCCCTTTGTTAGGGTCCCACCTTGCCCCCCCCCCCCTCAAAGAAATGGAGACAATTCTCAACGTGAAATGGTACACACGCTAGGTCTACACGCAAGATTGTGCTTTGTGTGTGGCTGGGTTGAAAAGGGGGGCACACCCCATGAATATATGCTTGGATAATAATGCACTCCACTGATGTTCCACTTGTAGGAACTTTACTGCATGAAAACAGCGAATGAACGTTCCACTAAATCGTATACAACAAACGATGCGATCAGTTGGAGGAACTTTTAAAACAAAAATTTGTTGTTAACATTTCATACTTGCGAATGTAGCTATTTCTAGATCTATATCTGTTTTCCTAGAAAACTTAAATAATACTCGACGACCGCCGAAAACTATAGATCAACTTCGGACGTCTGGAAAACTTCCGCATCTCAAAGTTTGCCGACCATCTTTCTAGATTATTAATATTCCTACCTGGAACACATCGTGGAGGAGCCGGTTCGGCCCACTGTTCATAGCATGTTGAATCCTCCTCAACGATGTACTCAACGTCCTGGTTATGCAATAGAAAACAAGACGGACACTGTACATGCAGGATTATACAGAACCAGGGTCGGCCGAGCCGAGGGGGGGGGGATGGGGGATGTTAGAGGTTTTCACATGTTTTGTGAAAAAGCTCAGAAATGTCCATTTCCATAAATGATAAATGTCCCATGCGATAATGAAAACAAAACTCCTTCTTTCCCCCCTTTTTGTAATGAAGAAGTGCCAAATTGAACCCAAATCAACATGTCGCTCGATGAACGTTACAGATTTAAGGAATTGCAATCACTTACACATAACTGTAGGAATGTAGAGGGTGGAAGAGTGGGGTGGGGGGGGGGATGAATATGGAGCTGACTGGCTACATATTTTAATGGTAGAAAGGGCATATTTGTGTCATCGTACTTTTGTAACAAGGGATACACCCACGGCAGCTGTGCTGTTTCTGGGTTAGGTCGAGCACAAGGTCGGGCCCGGGGAGAAATGTCCCCGGGCCCACTGAACACTGCAGCTATACTTGTTGTAAATTGGTCTATAAACATAGAATAAATTATTATTTCAACCCATATTTCTCCGGGCCTCCTGATTGACCCTGACCCCTTTTCGTCCGGCCTAGTTGGCTCTCCATTCAGCTGGATCTCTTGTGTTACCATAGAGAGCAAGAATTATATATAACAAAGCACGATGAAACTATGCATAGTGTCAGTGTGGGGTGAGGGGGTGGGGCAAGTCTGACCGAGCTCCTGCATGAAACTTGCTGGTAGACTCCAGGTTCTCATATTCGTATCTGTTTGCTCGTTTACGTTTTTCCTAGCCCTCTTCCTCCTTCCCTCGCCCTCTACGTTACTACAGCTATGCGTATAAAGTACTTGGTTGTTTTACTGTTAGCAATTCCTAAAAATCTGTAACTTTAATCGAGCGACATGTTGATTTGTGTTCATTCCTATGATTATTTTTTATCGAAATTTCAGAAATTGTTATCAGAATCACCTCCCATTCCAGGGAAGCACGGCTCATACAGGTTAGCAAAAACATTTCCTAAAAGCAGACTACTGAATATTATTATAATGGTAAGGGTAAGAAGACAAGCAAGTATAACTGAAATACAAATGAAACTTGACGTGGGCCGCAACAACTCTTAACGATGTAAATAGGTTTAGAATGTGCAAAGCCCTTCTGAAGATGTCTATGTTAAAACAGCGATGATGTTTTATGTTTAAGGCCTGACTTATTAACCGGTTCAAAGTAAACGTATTTGACCTACTTAAAACCTTCATGGTGAACAAAAACAATGGCTCAAACGTAAACAAGCAAACAGATACAAATTCGAGAACCTGGAGTCTACCAGCAAGGTTCTTCAATGTTAATTGAATGAGATTGTTCTGGTCGATCCAATAATACAAGTTTTTCCTTACCTTATCTACCAGTAGATATGATTTGTATCGGGCAAAGCCATAGTCCAAATCACACCCAAACTGGTTACTCTTGAAATCAAAGGCGCAAGTAAAAAGTCCTTCTTCGTACTGATCATACAATGTTTCTAATACACCTGAAAGAAAAATTTAAGAATACACATGTGTATGACCATGGCTGCATGATTCACGGCCAGCAGGGCCCGTAGGCCCAGCAATCTGTGCCCTGCAGGCCAAGTGAACTGTGTCATGTAGGCTCAGTATACTGTGTCCCTTAGGCCTATTATACTGTGTCTTGTAGGCCCATTATGATGTGTCATATAGGCCCAGTATATTGTGCCATATAGACCCAGTATGCGGTGTCCTGTAGGCCCAGTATATTGTGCCCTGTAGGCCAATTAATGTGTCCTGTAGGCCCAGTATACTGTGCCCTGTAGGCCCAGTATGCGGTGTGCTGTAGGCCCAGTATACTGTGTCCTGTAGGACCAGTATAACGTGTCCTGGAGGCCCATTATACTGTGTCCTGTAGACCCGGTCATTATACTGTCTCCTGCTGGACCATTATACATGTTCCCTGTAGACGTCGAATCTGATCACGTCACGTAAAGGGTTGTTGTTGGTGTTTTTCAAAAGCCACCGCAGAGCAATTGGTGGCATTGTCGTTCATATCATGATTTATTTGCCACTGGAATCGAGAACGACTGTAGCTTGTAGGGGTAATTCATGAATTATATTGAAAGATATTGTAAATTTTCTGTTCTGCTTGTTTAAAACATGAATATGCAAGTTTTTTTATTTCATACTGGGCAGAATATCACAATGATCATTTATTTGCCATTGGTCATTGATAGATTATCTATCGTGCGCTATGAATAACTCAGTAGTATTAGTTTTAAAAGCTCGGTTTTCCCGCTTTATCCATTAATGCACCAGCAACCATAAATTGTTGTCTCAACAGTTAATGACAACAACGGCTTCCGCCCGATCCGTATATGTAAAGTACTAGACTAGGTTTTCTATACCGTTGCTATAACTTTTGTGATAGGTCAATATATTGATTCGGATTTCTATATATTTTGACAAGATATAAATTAAAACTCACCGAAGCTGGTCTGAAACTGTTCAGCTTGGATGCAGCATCGATCAGGTGTTGCCTTGGTAGCATAGGCTGCTTGGACCACATATAACAACACGATCAAGAAACACTTCATTCTTTGCGATATCATTTCGTATTCACCCCACTGTCGATCAAATTAGATAACACTGCTGAACGATTCAGCTTGTTGGTTTGATGATGATGGAATGTGAAATTCAGTGCTACTTTGATGTATATATAAAGTTTCTCTTGTAATGTGGATGGGGAAATGGATTTTCATCACCTCCCCCCAACCAAAAAAAATAAAGAAAACGAAAACGAAAGTAACTTTTCATTGAATTGTCTACTTTTGCATTTAATATTTATGTAAATCCATACTCATTTGTCATCGTTTTTTCTTATGTTACGCCATTCACCATGCTAGGTTTGTTAATTCATGTGTGTATGAATAACAGCACTTGTCCAAAGGCGTATAGAGGCCGGCGCAATCACAGGGACGAATCGCTCATGGCGTGATGAATAGTAAAGATCGACCCAGGGTATTTGGCAAAGAAAAATTGGCCGATAGGCCTTAACAAAGGCTATATAAACTCAAGCGGGTTGCAAATACATATACCCAAACATTTAATCTTCATCGTCATTTGATTTTCTTGGAAGGTACAAGGACTTTGTCGTGCTGTATGTTAGGCTTCTTAATTAGCAGTTTCTTAATACGTAGTTGGGCATATAGGTAAACAGTAAGAGCAGACTTTCATCTCAGTCCTAACAGATAAAAATAAAAGTTTGTTATCACTATTACTTGATTTGAATTCTACTTTCCTATCATATCAATTGGATATAGAGTAGGTTATGCCTATAGTTTCTACTATAGCTTTAATACAACGATAACTTTGTAGTTATAATATGTATCAGTCAGTACTAGTTAACTTGTGTCTAGGTTAGGCAAGCAATGTGCTATCGCCCGTCTGTGCCACTGCCAGTGAAATGCCAAAGGACAGACGCAGTCTTGCGGTGATATAATACTGATCGATTAAAACTTCGCTTACTTCATTTGAGTTGTATATTTATTCAGTTAAAAGCCGCATTTCAATTTCTTGGAACCTTGAAATCGTCGTTATACGTGCAGTATGCTTTCCTGTAGATGGCACTGTTACGTCACAGCAATACAGATCGAGCAGTAAGAAACTGTTTCGTGGAACTAAGTTTTTTTAATAGACACATGATAAAGATTCCGTTTCGTTTTCCATTCCGCCCACGTATACCATTAGAAGTGGCTCACAATTCTGTGTATTTTTTGTTTGAATAATTTCTTGCAATCCGGAAATTTAATTGGGCACTTCATAGCATAACGTTAAGACTCTACGTAAAATTAACAGTGTAGGTTGACGCTTTTGGGTGAGCTGTTGATCTCCAAATTGCTGTAAGCGACAAACCGGAAGTGGCTTCCTTGTAAAAAAAAATCTGTGGTTGAACGTCGTGTTTGCATTGGTATTTTATTTAGTGGACCTTAACTCAAAAAATACGATTAAAAAACATTAAAATAAAATAACATAAGAGACGGAAGATTTCGTAACTTTGGTAAGTTTTATTGTGAACTTTAGTATTTGGTAACTTTTATGCAGAAAACCATCAGGATTTATAAGTTGCGTTGTGTTTACATGAATTTTCTGTACTTAATTCCTATACGTCTACGATCCATAAATGTTGCTATGGAACAGCTTTTTTGAGAGGATATTGTGCCACTCAGTATTTGTGAGAATGTGTCATAATGAACGCTATAGTTTAGATTCATGATGTTATAAAACGTTAAACACGATTCATCAGAGACTTAAGTGAATAATCTGAATTTGGAAAACTATCATTCGTCTGACCTCACACACAGAAAGGATGTAGGTTTAAGTCACGAGTAAGATTATAAGGAAACCGTAAAAGATAAAACGTATATATGAAAAGTGAAAGCCATGAATATAAGAAAGACAATACATTTAAGATATCGAAAGAAATGTCAGATTGTAATCTTTTTCAATCACAAGCATGAACGAAAACAAGGAAACATCCATTTTGTATTATGAGACACTTTCTTATTCGACCAATTAAGCGGAATTATACAGTAAACTTGGCATGAGCGAAGTAGGCAATATTTTTGGATAGATATCATTCATTTGGTCGTCACACAAATAAAAGCTGTTTGTTAAAAGTCACGAGTAAGACTATAGAAACCAAAAGAAAAAGCAAAACGTGTATATAGAAAGAGTAAGCCATTAATAAAGGAATACATTACTTTAATAGAATTCGAAAGTAATGTGAAAATGAAAACACATCGTTAGGAATCAAAGTTAATTATTATTTAAAGACTTACTTTGAATCACTTTCAACGTAATTTAATATCGAGAGCCCTGGACATGCCCAGATAAGGAAGAGGAAGTTAGTTACACTATTACTTTCAAAGAGAAAATCAATTTTTATGGGACTATTCATGATTTTCCCCCAGAAAGGTTGATGATCAGGAGGGAGCGGGAAGGGATGTTGTGCAAAATCGATTACGTTCTTCTGTTAAAAAAAAGTATATAAAAAAGTATTCGAGTTATCTGTAAAATGAATGTCAAAACTGGAAAGTGAAATTATCAAATGTTTCTAAAACCATGAAAATACACCAACGGCTAGCAGGAAGAAAACTAGAATAATCAAAATTAACTTTATTTTAATCTCCTTTTTTTTCTTTTTCTTTTTGCGCTCTAAAATAGCTATGATATCAATGATCCAACGAATCAAAGTTGATATGGGAATTCCGTTGTCTCTTACAGGAAGAAGCTAGCTGCCCGCAGCCGTTTCAAGACATTAAGTCGTTTGAGAAATGGTTTTGGTACCTACAGAGACGAGAAGAGAACAAACCATTTCAAATATAAAGTGTAACTTCAATAAAAAATTAAAATATCCTTTAAATTACATGCCTTTTTTACACGATATTAGGCTGACTTTGACAAGTGACGACTTTAATTACAGATTTTTTTTGGGGGGGGGGGGGGGGGGGGGAAGGATACTACTTTGATATTGGCTCCAAATTTCATGAGATGACTTACCTGTTGAGTCGCATTAGAGCATGACGCTGGAGGTACAAACCAATAGTCTGGATCACTGACAGAGTCGGTAAAATTCATGGCTGTTCCATAAAGTGTGGAAAACCCTGTTTGAGCAATTTGAAGATATCATGAACTTCATTAATCTTGTTTGCGTTGCTTACATATTATTATCACGAATGATTTATATAACAGTAACAGAGTATAGTAGATTACAGTAACAGTAGTAGAGCGGTAGGGTAATACAGTAACAGTGTATAGTAGATTGAACTTCGTTCCTCTCATACCTGTCTCAATTATACATGTGTACGTTCTCATTTCCCTCAACCACGTGACTGGGAACGTAGAAGGTAGGCTAAGGTAGATAGATATAGACCAGTAAAGGTGAAATAGAGGGAGCAGTGCTAAAACGTTTCCCATCATGTAGTTAGACGAAGAAAGTGATTGGTGACAGGTGAGTATCGTCGTTCGTAAAATCCCGAATGCAGTAAACTTTCAGGAAACAAGAGATGAGAGTTTTTTTTCTTTCTCTCATTTGATATGATGGAGACTATACATGCACATGTTATCATTTTTATAATTTTAAACTTTACATTATTTTTCCTCTCGTAACTCCAAACCTATGTCCATAATATAGTAGTTGTTAATAGAACTTGTTCACCAGAATGGTTTGCTGTTAGAAAACCAAACAACAACCTGATCCTGTTTCCTTGGATGATTAATCTTTCTTTCTTTTTTTCTCGAAAAACTAAAAGTAGTGCAGAACAAACCTTCTCCATAGCCCTCCTCTTTTGTAATGGTAGCCACAGAGCCAGGTATGCAGTCTTTTCTTCCGGTAGTTACATACCCGTCATTGCTGTTGAACTTCCATGCATCAACGAGTAAAGCTTGGTTCCCGAGAACGAAAGATGTGACGTAGTTTAAAGTGTCTATAGACAGCGAGGGAGAAAATGACCACACACGCCTCTTTAATTGTAGAAAACAGGACACCTGTATTATATCATAATCAGGCTTATAAGCTACTTCCAAGAATGAAGGGCAGGGTTTTTTCTTCTTCATACATATATGTATACGTGCAACGAATTGTGGCTTCGATTTGTCATACTTCATTCCATTCCATGCTCGCCGCCTCCTCCCCCTCCCTATGAAGTTTGCCTGGCATGCACAACACGAAATCAGAAACTTGGAATTGTTCACGAAGGCTCCGTGACCTTCCTGGCCCCTTGACCTTAGAGTCCCTGTAGACACTTACCTCATGCCCGACGATACTGGATAACAGGATTTAACAAAGGAAGGGGTATGGCCCTGAGCTCGTTCAAGCCAACTACTCCCCTATGTTAGGGTCCCACCCTGGCCCACCCTAAAAGAAATGGATACAATTCTAAACGTGAAATGGTGCACACGCAAGGTCTACACGCAAGATTGTGCTTTGTGTGTGGTTGGGTTGAAAAAAGGGGGGGGGGGCACACCCACTGAATCCATGCCTGGATAATAATGCACCTGATGTACCACGTTTAGGAACTTTGCTGCAGGAAAAGAACAATGAACGTTCCCATGAACCGTATTTCACATGCAATACGACCACTTGAAGGATTTTTTAGACAAAAATGTATTGTTTACACTTCATACTTGCGAATGTAGCTATTTCTAGATCTATATCTGTTTTCCAATAATGTCAATTAATATCGACGACCGCCTACTACATTACACAAATTTCGGACGTCTGGAAAACTTCCACTGAATCGTATACAACAAACGATGCGACCAGTTGGAGGAAGTTTTAGACAAAAATTTGTTGTTAACATTTCATACTTGCGAATGTAGCTATTTCTAGATCTATATCTGTTTTCCTAGAAAACTCAAATAATACTCGACGACCGCCGAAAACTATAGATAAATTTCGGACGTCTGGAAAACTTCCGCATCTCAAAGTTTGCGCACCATCTTTCTAGATTATTAATATTCCTACCTGGAACACATGGTATAGGAGCCGGATCGGCCCGCTGTTCATAGCATGTTGAATCCTCGTGAACGATGTACTCAACGTCCTGGTTATGCAATAGAAAACAAGACGGACACTGTACATGCAGGATTATACAGAACCACGGTCGGCCGAGCCGATTTGGTGGGATGGGGGATGTTAGAGGTTTTCACGTGTATTGTGAATAAGCTCAAATGTGTCCCTTTCCATAAATTAAAAATGTCCCATGCGATAATGAAAACCCTTTTGCCACTTTTTGTAATGGAGAAGTGCCAAATTGTTTACAAACGGAGAAATAAGCAAAAACTAATTAGAAAATGTATTTTGTTGGAAATTAAATAAAAAATAATGAAAGGCCGCTGTTTTGTTGAAAATACATCCAAAAATGAGTTGAGGTAAAGAATTTACCAAGGTTCCGTTTGGTCCGGACGGTTTGAGGTGATGCAAAGTCGCGAGTCTCAGTGCCCACCGACGTTTACCCCCCCCCCCCCCCCCCTTCCTAGGCGACAGAACTTTTTCCGCCAACTCTGTAGAGAAGAGTGCATGGATTCTGTTCAGAATATTTCTCTAGTTTGGTTTGCAGATAACTTAGTTTGAATTTTTTTAGACGTTAAAACATCTGAATTTTAATCAATTTGTAGTTGGAACATAAGAATCTAAGTAAGACAAAGGATTGTAATAAAAATAATAAATTTCAATTCAAAAGAGTCTACTTATAGGAAAGCATCGATCATTTTTTATGTACTCAAAATTACAGTGAATCGGGGAAAATGTATAGATATCGCTGCAATGATAAGTGATACTGATAGCAATTTCTGCAATATCGATCAAAAAAATCCGAAGAAAGAAGTACAAACAACATGTCGCTTGATTAACGTTACAGATTTTTAGGAATTGCGAACTGTAAAAAAAGCAATCACTTACACAAAACTGTAGCGATGTAAAGAAAAAACATATGTGGTTACATGTCTTGTGCAATTAGGTTGAGAATGTTCAAAGCCCTTCTGACAATGTCTATGTTAAAATAGCGATAATGTTTTATGTTTTAGGCATGACTTATTAACCGGATCAAAGTAAACGTATTTGACCTACTTAAAACCTTCATGGTAAAAAAAAAAGAAAATAGCTCAAACGTAAATAAGCAAACAGATACGAATCCGAGGACATGGTGTCTACTAGCAAGTTTCTTCAATGTTCGTTGAATGAAATTTTTCTGGTCGATCAAGTAATACAAGTTTTCCTTACCTTATCTACCAGCAGATAAGTTTTGTATCGGTGAGAGCCATAGTCCACATCACACCCAAACTGGTTACTCTTGAAATCAAAGGCGCAAGTAAGAAGTCCTTCTTCGTACTGATCATATGATGTATCTAATACACCTGAAAGAACAATTTAAGCATACACATGTGTCTGACCATGACTGCATGAGTCACGGCCAGCAGGGCCCGTATGCCCAGCAGTCTGTGCCCTGCAGGCCAAGTGAACTGTGTCATGTAGGCTCAGTATACTGTGTCCCGTAGGCCTATTATACTGTGTCTTGTAGGCCCATTATAATGTGTCATATAGGCCCAGTATATTGTGCCCTATAGACCCAGTATGCGGTGTCCTGTTGGCCCAGTATATTGTGTCCTGTAGGCCAATTAATGTGTCCTGTAGGCCCAGTATACTGTGCCCTATAGGCCCAGTATGCGGTGAACTGTAGGCTCAGTATACTGTGTCCTGTAGGACCAGTATAACGTATCCTGTAGGCCCATTATACTGTGTCCTGTAGACCCGGCCATTATACTGTCTCCTGCAGGACCATTATACATGTTCCCTGTAGACGTCGAATCTGATCACGTCACATAAAGGGTTGTTGTTGGTGTTTTTCAAAAGCCACCGCAGAGCAATTGGTGGCATTGTCGTTCATATCATGATTTATTTGCCACTGGAATCGAGAACGACTGTAGCTTGTAGGGGTAATCCATGAATTATATTGAAAGATATTGCAAATTTTCTGTTCTGCTTGTTTAAAACATGAATATGCAAGTTTCTTTTTTTCATACTGGGCAGATTATCACAATGATCATTTATTTGCCATTGGTCATTGATAGATTATCTATCGTGCGCTATGAATAAGTCAGTAATATTAGCTTTAAAAGCATGGTTTTCCCGCTTTATCCATTAATGCACCAGCAACCATAAGTTATTGTCTCAACAGTTAATGACAGCAACAGCTTCCGCCCCGATCCGTATATGTAAAGTACTAGACTAGGTTATCTATACTGTTGCTATAACTTTGTGATAGGTCAATATATTGATTCGGATTTCTATATATTTTGACAAGATATAGATTAAAACTCACCAAAGCTAGTCTGAAACTGTTCAGCTTGGATGCAGCATCGATCAGGTGTTGCCTTGGTAGCATAGGCTGCTTGGACCACATATAACAACACGATAGTCAAAAAACACTTCATGCTTTGCGATATCATTTCGTATTCACCCCAAGTCGATCAAATTAGATAACACTGCTGCACTATTCAGCTGGTGGGTTTGATGATGAAATGTGAAATTGAGTGCTACTTTGATATATATATATAAAGTTTCTCTTGTAATGTGGAAGGGGAAATAGATTTTCACCACCTCTCCCCCAACCATAAAAAGAAAAGAAAAAGTGGAAGCGAAAGTAACTTTTCATTGAATTATCTACTCTTTAGAACCTTTTAATGTAAATTTATTCTCATTTTTATTACAATATATTATACAATATGTAGTAAATATTGTTCATAAAAACTCTTGCCAAAGGGTTCGATTTATGTTCGTTTCGACTGCCTGTATATGACTCAGGTCGCAGTGTAGTCAAGTTATTTGCCAAATACATTTAATTAAAGTACACTACTCCATCAAAGAGAGAGAGAGTGAGAGAGAAAGAAAGGCTTCTGCCTCCAACCCCCCATCCCACCTCTCCAAAATTTAAAAAAAAAACAGCCCATGCTGTTTTTATACAAAACCTCTCTCCAAGAATCCTACGATAGAAATGGCGCACCGTAGTAAAAGTTGATCAGGGACCCCTGCTGAAACAAGTTTATAACAAAGAACAACAATTGTTTTAAAGTCATTGTAAATTTATCAAATGAAACGACTTTTTTCCTCAAGAATACATGCATTACAATTAATTCTAATTATTGCCGTCTAAATGGCTCCTTTTGAGAGAGGAAATCCTATCTATTTATTACAAAATAAGTGCATGTATTAACGTTATATCCCAAATATCAAGACATTTATTTTACATAATCATTAAAATCGTTTATTGTCAGTGCTTTCGACTTCAAAAAATAAGCACAGGCGTATAGTCTACAGCAGAGGCTTGTTGGATGAGGTGAGGGTGTAATATATTGCCTTATACGTGTAAGAGGGTGCCGGGACGGGGGCGACAAAATCATAATGTTGTAACCTACCCAACCATCTCATCCATTAACAGTTGTCCTCTTACGCAGCCTTTGATGTAAGGTATTGGAAGGCATCGAAAGTAAAAGGGGAACAGATAGTATGTAAAAGATAACATAAAATATAGAAAGTAACGAACTAAACAAGTCATTCGTCGATAAAGACACCTAAACCAACACTAGTGATTGTTTTGAAACCTTTCAATTTTTTTCTCAATGCCAATAAAACTCCCACCCGCCCCCGCCCCGCCCCCCCCCAGGGGCATCAATCACACTTGTAAAGTGTGTGTGGGGACATAAATGACTGAACATGGATACAACTGAAGGAGTGTGCGCTACACGCACACCGCGACGCCTTTATAGGGTGGGGTCCAGGGGCCCGCCTTAGGGCCCCTGATCGGGTCCAGGGCGGGCCCAGGGGCAAACTCACATCTGGGAATCTTCAACTTTGCTACTGTTTGGTCCCTGAGTTGATATATCAGTCATAATTATATTTTAACAAAAGTCACATCTGACACGAGATTAGACTTAAGAAATACTATCTATTTAACATCGGGGCGTGCGAATAAAACATTAATAACTACTAATCTCATAGCTCAATGTTTGACCTCCTTTTATGAGATATACGAGTCATTATGAGCCTGATAGGCATATAGCGCCTATACGAGTCAGTCAGAAAGTGAGGGAACCTGTCCCCCCCCCCCCCATGATTGCATTGACGCTCCTTCCCCTCTCACTCATAAGTTGTAAGTTGTAACTCTTATATACTATATATATTGTTGTGAAGTCTGCAAGTAAGGAGAAGAAAGCTGCTGATGTCCTAGGGATAGCTTAAGGGGATTACAAAGCTGGGATTACTTAGACATGTAAAGACTGGCTAATAGGATTAAAGTATAGAGCTAGAGATGAGAAGAGGGGTTTACGGGCAGTTGGACTGTGGCTTTTGTGAGGTGAGGAGCCAAGGTATTAAGGAGAGACGAGAAAAGGATAGAAGCTGAGGGAGTGTGTGAGGATAGCGGGGATAGTGTTGCAAGGTATACGCAGAAATTGTTAAGAGAGATTTGATATTAGTTAATTGTGAAAGGAAGCAGT
Organism: Apostichopus parvimensis; assembly: GCA_000934455.1. Lineage (NCBI taxonomy): Eukaryota > Metazoa > Echinodermata > Holothuroidea > Aspidochirotida > Stichopodidae > Apostichopus > Apostichopus parvimensis. The sequence continues at coordinate 61,318 of KN882548.1, forward strand.
GGCCTTATGTGTAGCCTGGAAAATAAAGGAAGAAAAGCAACGAATGACACTATCTTGTACTTATTACCCCACACAACGTAACATGGTGGCAACGGTTTAAAAGAAGAAATACCTCGGTGTTTGCCCACTACCATTGTGATAAATCCGCTACCAGAAAAGTCAATGAGATTCAAAAGGATATATATATAACTTTTACTAATGTGTTAGCCATGCAGACAATTTGTTAATTTAACAGAAAATATGTAACACAGCAATCTTGGGCGAAATGGATGGATGGTAATCGTTTTAGAAAACATCTGAAGAAGCAAGATCCCGAAGGTATGTAACAACATCATACAACCGCATAGTGGTGGAGCTTATTGTACGGTGGAGATAATTCAACGCCCAATTATGGAAGCGGAGTTGTCCATGTAAAAACACGCTGTTACATAAAAATGCATTTGCGTTAATCAAGGTGGAAGAAGTCGTTGTTTGGTGGCAGAGAAGAAGAAGAAGGAGAAACAAAAATATAGAATACACACAGCAACCAACTATGGGAACTGAGTCACTTTAGTGGATTTTTTTTTAGGAGTTCTTCTTGGACACTTTCTCGCTGAAACTGCGGTGGAGAATCTGAAAGAGGTCACACATACATTAAGGTTGTAAATTGTTATATATTTATTAATTTATAATTGCTATTTTCATATTCTCCATTTAAGGGTGCATCATGTATAATTTAAGATCAGAGAAAAATGAAGTGAAAATGAACACGACAGATAAAAAGGAGGACCAAACTTGTCCACCAGGGATACCTGAAGGTTTTCCAAAAGAAATGTGGATAAACTACTTACTAGAGATGCGTAAGGTAGAAGCACAAATTGAAATAGAAAAGTGTAAACAAAATCATGAAATAGAAAAACAAAAGTCAAAACAAGACCATGAACTGAACAAGGCTAAAGTAGAGGCAAATAAAGAAGTAAAACTAAAGCAACTTCAGATAGAGAACGAAACTGCCAAAGTTCAAGTGAACCCAACTTCTGTGGCAAGTGGTGAAAGTGTAAATTTGATGAAGGTGCCTCGTCTGCATGAGAATGAAGATGTTGATGTATATCTTAGAGGTTTTGAAATGTTAGCAGAAACAAACAAGTGGGATAAATCACAGTGGGCAATTTTTTTTATTCCAAATTTATCTGGTAAAGCTAAGGAAGCCTATGTAAACATCCCTATAACAGAGTCTCAGAATTATGATACGATAAAAGCTGCCATACTAGCCAAAAACCATGTAAATGCAGAAACTTACAGAGTCAAATTTAGAAACACCACAACAAAAAAGAGATCAAACTGTGTCAGAGTGGGTTAATGACTTGAATCACTATATAAATGGTTGGATAAAATGCTCAGATGTAGAAGAAAAGGATGTTGAAGCTGTTAAAGAACTATTAGTTGTCGAGCAAGCAATTAGTTGCCTGCCTACCGATTTAGGTATCCACCTGAGGGATAGGCAAATTTAGACTAGTAAAGATCTGGCCCATGAGGCAGACAGATATATAATAAACAGAGGTGGGGATGAATATTGGAATCAAGTATTAAAATGGGAGAGGCAAGGATACGGAAGGGGACTCCAAAGAGAGGGACCACAGTTAAATGCCAATGCCATTGCATTCAAACCCAATACAGTATGTTTCAAATGTGGGAAGGCAGGTGACATTAGCAAATTTTGTAGGCAAGAGGCAGCATTAACAGAAGTCTCTGGGAGATGCTTTATTTGTGGCCAGACAGGCCATCTTTGTAATGCTTGTCCTCAAAGGGCCCCAAGCCAGGACACTAGGCACAGAGATGCAGATTCAAGAAGAGTGTATAATTGTGCACCAGATCAGGTAGAAGATGTAGCTGCCATTAGGCTAGAAAAGTGCATGCTGGATGGTAGGGTAGAAGGCCAAAACATAAAGATTCTAAGAGACTCAGCATGCACGCAATCTGCCATAAGAGCGGATTTAGTCCCGGGTAGATGCTATCTAAATGGTAAATGGATAACAGTATCAGGTGTGGGAGGGACAGTTGAAGTTCCATTGGCCGAAGTGGAACTAAACTGTGAGCTGATAACAGGCAAAGTAAGAGTAGCTGTTATTGAAGGTTTGCAGAAAGATTTTCTTCTTGGTCATGATTTAGATTCTCATTGTGGGGAAGCCATTAGAAGAGACATTTGTGTATTAACCAGAGCTCAAGCACGAAATGAAGTAGAAGAGTTTAAACAGGGTGAAAGAGAACCAAGAGAGTATGTTGAGCAACGGTCAAAAGAACATGTTGACAAGGTAAATGATAGAATAGAAGAAACAAATGAGATGGAACAAGGAGAAAAACCGGTTGTCTTAGAACCTGTCAGTGCTGGGATAACCAAAATAGTTTCAATTACTAAGGAAAGGCTAATAGCTATGCAAAACTCAGATGCATCTCTACAAGGGATAAGAGATAGGATAGTTCAGTCAGAAGGAGTAGGCACGCATAGAGTTTGCTTCTTTACCAAAGATGGGTTATTACTGAGAAAGTGGCAAAGAGCCCAGAATAAAGGCCCTGAGGGTGACTTAGATAAGGTACAAGTGACAGAACAGATTGTAGTACCAAAGGAATGTAGAACCGATATTCTTGAAATGGCGCATGATAACGCAGGACACATGGGGGTTACTAAAACGAAGGATAGAGTGTTAATGCATTTCTATTGGCCGGGAATATTTCAAAACGTATCACATTACTGTAGAACATGTAAAGTATGTCAGAAATTGGATAAAGGCAAACAAATTCGCAAGTATCCATTACTACCTTTGCCAATAATTGAGACACCTTTCCAACGTATAGGTATAGACATAGTTGGCCCAATGATAAGGACTAGGAAAAGGAGTATGTACCTGCTCACCATTGTGGATTATGCCACCAGGTATCCTGAGGCTATCCCCTTGCCCAACATCAGAGCAGAAACAGTTGTGGATGCCCTGATACAGGTTTTCGCTAGGATAGGTTTACCCAGGGAAATTGTTCATGACCAAGGGACAAACTTCATGTCGAAGGTTATGAAATCGATTTGCAGTAGACTCCATATTACCCAAATCGCAACCTCAGCAAGGCACCAACAAACAAATGGTATGACAGAACGTTTTCATGGTACTCTCAAAAACATGATGAGGTCCTTGACGGAGGATCAAATGAAACATTGGGATGAGTACATACCTTCATTTTTATTCACTTATAGGGAAGTCCCATGTGCTACCACAGGATATGCTCCCTTTGAATTGCTGTATGGTAGAAAAATTAGAGGTCCACTGAGCATTCTTAAAGATATGTGGTTATCATCTGATTGTGATCCCAATGATGTGGTAACACACTTGCTGAGTATGCGCAAACGCATCCCGAAACTATTGCAAGATGCTAATGAGAACACAAGGAAAAGCCAAAAGAAAATGAAACAGAATTATGACAAGAATGCTACCCCCAGGGAATTTAAAGCAGGTGAAAGGGTATTGGTATTTCTTCCAGAGGGGCCTTCGAAGTTTGACAACAAGTGGCAGGGACCGTATGTTGTGAAAAGACGGATAATCGGGTGAATTCTGAAATTGAGTTGCCTGATAAATGTAAGTCTAAGAGGGTTGTACATGTTAACTTGTGCAAAATTTGGTACAACAGAGAGCAAGAGATTGAAATCTCTAAATGTGTATATGTAACTGGTGTGGTATATGAAATCAGTAGTGAAACTTCAGGCATGGTGGACAGTGAAAAAACAGATATAGGTGAAGAATTCGGATGGTTAGATGATAACTTGGGTCCGTCATTGGTGCAAACTCAAACATGGCGAGATGTAGAAATCAATAAAGAGTTGTCACACAAGCAGAGAGGGGAAGTAATGGAAGTAATACATGCTTATAGTTATGTATTCTCTGACCTCCCAGGTAGAACACACTTAGTCAAACATCACATCCAACTTCACACAAAAACACCTATTAGACAACAGGCCTACATGGTATCACATGCCCTTAGAGATCTTGTAAAACAGGAACTGGACAGCATGTTAAAGCTATGGATAATAGAACCTACCATAAGCTAATATGCCTCACCAATAGTCATCGTATCCAAATCAGACGAGACATTGCGTTTGTGCACAGACTTTAGAAAGCTGAATAAAAATTCAGTCTTTGACCCATATTCTATGCCCAGGATTGATGAAATCCTAGATGAAATAGCTGGTGCCCACTATATAAGTACTTTTGATCTGACAAAGGGTTTTACCAGGTCCCAATAGACACAGAGTCGAGGGACAAAACTTCCTTTGTGACGCCATTTGGCCAATATAGGTACACAGTATTGCCATTTGGTCTTCAAAACAGCAGCAGTGTATTCCAGAGACTTATGGACTGTGTACTAAAGGGTTGTGAGAGTTTCTCCAGGGCATACATTGATGACATTTGTATATTTAGCAAGAGTTGGTCAGAACATATCGCACATCTACAGGCAGATCTCCATAAGTTAGAGGAGGCTGGCTTTAAAGCGAAACCCAAGAAGTGCAAGTTGGCTTTCCATCAGATAGCCTATTTAGGTCACAAGATTGGTAGTGGAGTTGTTACTCCAATTTGGGATATTGTAGAAGGGGTTCAGAATTTTCCCCAGCCCCTCACCAATAGAAATGCTAGGGCCTTCTTAGGACTTACAGGATACTATAGAAAATTTGTTCCAAATTTTGCTAAGCTGGCAAAACCACTAACAGACCTAACTAGAAAGGACTTGCCTAATGCTGTCCACTGGGATCAAGCTTGCGAGCAGGCTTTTCAGTCTTTGAAGGACAAACTTACCAGTCAGCCAATTCTTTATGCCCCAGACTTCAACAGAACATTTGTTGTACAAACCGATTTTGGAATTGGGGGCTGTTCTCAGTCAGACAGGTAAGGATGGGAAAGAACATCCCGTTGCTTACATAAGTCGTAAATTGTCAGAAAGAGAACAAAGATTTAGCGTACCCGAAAAAGAAGCCCTGACAATCATTTGGGCTGTATCTAAACTGAAGTACTATCTGATTGGTGACAGGTTCAAAATTTTCACAGACCACCAAGCTCTGAAATGGCTGGAGAAAACCAAAGGCTCAAACAATAGGCTGTTGAGATGGTCATTGGCTTTACAGCAGTTCAGTTTTGATGTGCAGTACAGGAGGGGGTGCTCAAATGGTAATGCTGATGGGCTCAGCAGAATGTAAAGATATTGTATTATCTTTCAAGTCTGTGTAGGGCACGTTGTAATTTTTTTACTAGTGTAAGTTACATTTGAGATCAACTCCAAGGCTATATACCTTTCGAGTGTATTGAGTGTGTCTAACTTCATATACTGTGTATATTGTGTAAATCGTGTTCTTTGTCAGTAATTTCAAATGTATTTGTAGTAGAGGTTGTTTTTGAGTGGATTAACTCTCACTCTTGTAAAAAGTGTATGTAAACGATGGTACAGGGTGTGGTTGGATTTGTTTTGTA
>KN882548.1:73475-86734 GCA_000934455.1 Apostichopus parvimensis
TAAGAGACTACTAGACTTGTATTTGAAAAAGAACTTGAGAAAACATGTAAATATCAATCGTGAAATTCGTAAGTACTTTATAAGTAACATTTTACCATAAAAAGACAAGATATTGAAATTGACCTAAGAAGGTATGGCTTTAGTTTTGGTGTCAAAGTTTTAAAATATTCCGGCTCGACAGAAGCCTACATATAGCTTCTCTGCTTTGATGAATCCAGCACCATATTGCACAAAGTAGAACACCAATATTTTGTTTTTAATAAATGGTAATTATTTTTATACATGCTAATTATTTTTACACATGCTATTGAAACATCATCATTGACAATAAAACTAACCATGAAATAACACAAATTAAATTTATTTATAGTTAATTTAACGTATGTGCTGGATTTTTCTCTTAAAGTTTGGTCATCAAATCGAGCCATTCGAGCTTTTCTCTAGTCCTCCTCTGATCCGCTATCGTAATGCAGTTGTTCCTTCCACCAATCCTGAACCTCTTTGGAAGCTGACGACCCCCCGCTCGGTTTGGTCGTCTGGGGGAACGGTGGTATACTGTTGTTGCTACTCTGAGGGGTCACACTCGGTGAGCTGGTGGAGGACCCTGTGGATGAAATACCAATTGATAGTGACTTTGTTTTGTTTGTTTTATTATTATTTACCAGATTTATATAGCGCTCTTTTCATACTTAAGCATGTTCAAGAGCGTTTTACAATGACAACAATATGAAAAAACCCTTAAAATATGAATATGAAGAATAAAATTTACACAGCTTAAATATCAATAAAAAAAATATATATATATATACGAAGGGATAATTTTAAAAATAAAATAGATATACAGTGAGTTTCCTAAAAAAGAAAAAAGTGAGTTTTAAGTTAATTTAAGTAACAAAATGACAAAACCCCGTAAAATATGAATACGAAAAATAAAATGGACGCAGCTTGAATATTAATATAAATCAGGGTTGAGAGTGGCTCACATTATGGGCCCTAAAATGAGACGATATTTTGGAGGTGCATAAAGAATAGAAAATCAACTTACTAGTGGATCTTCTGCGTCCTCCAGGTAACATATCTTCACCATCTGGCCTTGCTCCTCCTCCACCTCCCCCCTCGGATAGGGTCGGCACTAACAGCTTATGTCCTGGGGAGGTACTGGATGTATCCGACTTTTGCTGAAAGGAATCACCACAAAGAAAACAATTTATTTCAATAAATGCATTTCATATCTTTGTATGAAGTGTATTATTAACCTCTTTCAACTGCTTATGGAGATGCAGGTGATAGCATCCGGTCTTTAATGTTAAAACAATCATAAATAAAATGAGTACAAATCGAATAAGAAAAGTTTGAATGTAGTTTAAATTACTAGTGCAATCCCCCCCTCACCCCCCCCCCCCTCCTCTTAAGCAAAAGCAGCAGTCCATTTATTTCAAGGGCCAGCTGTTTCATATTGCACATTATTTACCTGCGAGAGGGGTTGCACCTCTGGTGAAGGGTTTGGTGCAATCTCTTCTTCTTCATCTTCTTCCTCCTCCTGCGATGCAGCTGGCTCAATGAAATCAGGAACCATTAAGTGAGATGGAGCCTCAAATTCGTCTCCTCCCAGTTTAGCCATGAGGCCTCGTGGATTGGCAGCACGCTCTTTCTGTAAAGTAAACAGATTCTCGAGCATTTGGAGAAATTACCTTTTATAACACTTAGGACAAAACACTGACTACCAATTGCAGCAGCCATGTAGTGAAAATCCATCAATAGGGGGAGGCTTGTAGACATTGAAGTATCATCTTAAATCTTCTTACAAAAGATGTTTAACACAATGTGTAATTCTGCACATCCCAAACAACAGCACACCCAAACAAACATGCTGTTCTTAAGAATAGAGGGCAGCAATCCTAAATAACAACTACTTAATAAATAAAGGTAATATATGTCATAATACAACAGACACTGTACCATAATGAACCATCATTAGCCAGAAAAACAGAGTGTGTGAAATAAGACATGTAACACTGCAGCAGTAACAGGTGTTATAAATAACAGACTTACTGCTCTCATCCGTTTAAGACATTTCTCTAGCCAGAGGCGGATGGTATCCTTAGCAACCTCCTCTTCAATGCTGTACTCCAGCTCTTCTCTTGCCATCAGCTCTTCCAGTTGTAGACTCTTCCGTATATCCACGGATCGGTAGGACAACATACTGGAGAGAGAGGGAGAGAGGAGAACAGCGTTCGTTTGGCTATTGAAGTCAGATTTCAATCAAAGTCACTCTTCATATGATCTTTAATTTCCCTGTCTTACTTCACGACATACAGTAGTGAAAACGGTAACATATTCGATATTAACAACGGCAGTCTAATATACATAATACAACTGCAAGCAAGAGTAAAACTGCAACGAGACTGCAATAGTGCTTTAAACCCCCCAACAACCCCCACCCCCCTCCCCTCCAAATTGGTTATCGTATTCACAAAATTGTGACATCATTGATGGACATATACCAATTTATCTATTAATGCACTGGCAACAGCGAAAAATTTAAACTAGTCCTATGTTGATCCATACTTGTATCCAATTGCCAAATTTAACATCTATACTTGCGATAAAGACCTCACAGATGTTGTTACGTTAACTTATGTAACTTGCTTTTGTAGTGTGGCAGCATTTACAAAATCATCTATCGATTTCTCTGCCCGTTTACCTGAGTACATCGTGAAATGTAACGTCCTGTCCGTTCCTCATTTTCTCAATCTCACAGCACATGTGCTTGTACAGTAGATTATCTTTCTCCATATCCACTTCAAGACGTCCTCGTAAAAGACGCAGGACGAACTTAACCCTGCTCACCGGTATCACCCCCTAACATGACGGGAAAAAAAAACATTATTAAAAGGATGCTACTAGAAATGGTAACAAGGCTGGCAGTAAGGCTTGGTCAGGGCAAGGGCATTTGGCACGCTGTAATTTATAAATTTGGGAATAGGGCACCAAGGCCAAACATTATTTGGCAGTAGGGCACCAAGGCCAAACATTATTTGGCAATAGGGGGCACCAAGGCCAAACATTATTTGGCAATAGGGCACCAAGGCCAAACATTATTTGGCAATAGGGCACCAAGGCCAAACATTATTTGGCAAAAGGGCACCAAGGCCAAAAACAAATTCTGTTGCGAAACAGCCAAAGAAACATTAGTATTAGCTTAATGTGATATTATGAGTATGAAGCAGAACACATTACACATACTATTGGTTTGTTCAATCATGTATTAACTCTGCTAATAATGATGTAAAAGCCACTAAATATGCACAAACACATGTATGACTCATAGTTTGATATTATCTGATCTTTATCTCATGACAGTTTATTTCATGGACTTTAATATTTTGTAAAATGGTTTATGAATCTACTTATAACTACATTCAAGTGAAAGGGCACATCGGCCAAATTACGGCCAAGAAATTTAGGCACGACAGCCTTTGTGGCTTTCGATGATGGGTGTTTTTGTGAGGCACCAAGGCCATCCTGGAAAGATACAGCCTTCGTTTACTTCCAGCCCTGCAGTAGCACCTCATTAGTCGAATAGGAAGTAGGTATTAATCTCAAATTATGAAATTTTAATAACACGTCTGATACGTCTGAAAACAAAATTAGCTGTGATCATAATTGCCTTACATATGTAAATGAAATTTTATTTTTGACTGACGAGAGAAGACCAAATTCAATTAAGCATTTTGGTTAAATTTGTATGCAGTTTCTTTGTACATATACTTTGAGCAAACGAGTGTGATGTCATAGCTACAGCAATATGTTTTTGTCCTGCTATTATTTTTTCACTTTAATAACAGCATTTAACAATAAACCAAAGCCAAGTGTATGCAAATTGAGATATGATATTGAAAAAAAAATTAGTGGATGTAAAATTTTCATTGTGCTTCAATTTATCAGACATGTTTGCTTCATGTTCACTTTTGGAACAATACAGATCAACTTGAACAGTTATCTCAAAAATTAATTATGTGGAAATTCAATGCAAACTTGACAAGGATGCTAATAATATGTTGCTCTTTCATCACGTACTAGGGTCAAAAATTCATATATAATTGTGTGATACCTTTCTGTGAATGTCCACCATATTCCAAGTTATTTGAAAGTTCTTGATATCAGCATAACTGAGCAAGGCATCTTCTTCATTGGAGTAAAACAAGGAGAAATTCTCCATAATGATGGCTGTGGAGAGAGAACAATCATAGTTTATTTTGTTTCTTCTCACGACAACATGACATATAAACGTATATACGTTATTAGTAGAACACTCCCATTTAGGAAGGGAAGAAAAGAAATATTCAGTACAAAATAAAATATTCCAAGTTCGAGTCACTCCAAGATTAATGTATGTCGTCCAGTTACAGAGTTGTTGACAATTGACAAATTCATAATCATGGACGTTAAAATATCTAAGAGACTGACTTTGGTAAGCTTGCGGCTTTGATAAGCCAATGATGGCTTCTTCGCGAGTTCCTGACTAACAGGAGGATCTAAATACAAGTGCCCACAGGCTCGTCGCCAGCAATTCTGAGTCAGAGGGGCACAACAATGTATGGGAGGGGCACCAACAATTTTAGGAGGGGCACAAGGCTCATGTACTTGTGACTTCGGTCAGCTTGCGGCATTGATAAGCCAATGAGGCTCATTTGCTCCTTCCTGGATCTAAAATACACACATATACACATACAAATCAAAAAAAGCTATGAACTACCAATCTTGTGCGACCAGAATAACATGACAAAAATTAGATGTGTTAAGTACACTAGTTAGGATTATACATCATCCCAGGTTTGTGGAGGAGATGGGGGGGGGGATGACTGGGGAGGATGTTGGAGGATGACGAGGGGGGCAGGGGGGTGGAGACAGGCAGACAGATCAATGTTCAGTGCTGTAGAAATGGCACTATGCTCTCATTTCTATGAAAATTATTATGGAGGGGGGGGGGCAGGTACGACCTGATATAAGTCATGGGGCACCGAACAGCAATTGTCACAGGTTAGACTCACCCACAAGCAGATTCAGTACCACGTAAGCTATGACGACATAAAATGATCCAAAATAGAAGAGAGAGGCCGTGGCGTTGCCGCAGTCGGTTTCCCAGTAGTTCCCCTCCTGACGGGTACTGCACAGTGGTGGGCTTATCTGATGATGCAAAAAAAGGAATTAAAGGGTGTGAAGGCTCGCGCAAAAAGGAACGTCTGATGCCGGTAATCTGACCTTGTTTCGAATGAGGTGTAACAGAAGTGTTAGACACCACCATCGATCCCAGAAAATACACACACAGATTGCTACCGTTGGTAATTAGACACTAGTGTACAGTCACTACATACAGCTGCATACAGTCAATACCCACAGCACAGTGTACAAACGATACAGCGATGGACATCTCAGGTCCAGCTTAAGATAACAAGGTATCACGTTTCATTACTGTCGGCATTTTGTAGCGACACGAACAAAACGTCACTTGCAAGCAACGGAAAGTTAACTTTTTCAGATGGCCGCATGCGGTTCGGGGCGAGTCTTTAATGCCTTTAAACGAGTCTGTCTGTGTCAATATGGCGCCCTCCTTTCAAAACAGACATATAGGCTAGAGATCTTTCCCGAACGTATAATTGCATTTCAAACCTAAGGTATGTATCACGACAGAAGCCAGGCAGCTAGTAAATCTCATAAGTAGAACGAATGACAGATACCCTAAAATGTGGTTTCGGATCTCCACTATGCCACCAAGAAAGATCGCCACTAAGAAAGGATTTGCCAAAAGCACCACGTTGGCGTTCCTTCCCCAGCCTATTCGACGATGTATGCACAACACGTTATACCACTAAAATATGATAGTCTTGTAGGAATAATTGTTGAATAATTGTTATATAAGTTAATAAGATAGAGTTGAATCTGTGTTTTATTTTTCCTCTCACCATACAGTCGTGCATGATCTTGTTCCAATCTTCTCCGGTAACGATCCTAAACAGGGCTGCTTGGGCGTTAAGAGCCGTCTTAAAATTAGCATGTCTGAAGATGATAATAAAAAAAATAAAATCATAAAACACAAAAACAAACATTTTTCATCATTATTCCAATCCCTCTCTGCTACCAGGCTGGTGATCAAACACAAAACCTCATTTGGCAACCAATTGTTCGGTTTGCAACCCATACTCCAAGTCCCATAGTCCAAGCTCAACTCCGTTTGGGACGACTTTAGTCACCCATTTCATGTTCAACTCCATGATAGATTAATAGATAGGGGCATTGGTAGACTAAGACTTCCTCAACTAAAGACTAACCGGCACCGCAATTCATTTATCCCTCGTGCAATAAAACTTTACAACATAAATTTGAGTCGTTAGGTGGTTGCCTAGTCTATGGATGGGTAGGCTCTCTGTCTTTTACTATTTAACTTGATCTTACCTTCTTTAGTTATTAATTGTAATTATGAATATAGTTTTATCTATATTTTTGTATTTCCTATGATGTGCAAGTATCGAAATTTCCGATTTTATGGAGCAATTAAGTTTTACGGACAAAGGGGTAAAATGACACGACAGGTTAATTGTTTTCCTACAATATTAAACGTAAACATGTAAAGGTTCAAAGGGGTGTTTTTCGATACCAAGAATGACAACCCACCAGACATTACTCTTACCTTCCCAACATTTCACCGTACTTTACTCTTCCGAAGAGGACGACCCCCGTGAAGGCGTAGAAGACAATGAGGAGATACAGTCCAATGATGATAAACAAACTCTTCATGACGGAGACCACGATCGTCATCATCAACATCTTTAGAGTAGGCTGAGGGAATAATAATGGAAGCAGTCTAATAGATTGAGAGGTTCGTTAGCATTATCAGCTAAGAACAATAGCTCTTTGTAGAAACACTCGTATGGGAGCCGGGTTCCTCCAGCTATAATATAAAGAGGTCTCCGAGGTAAATGTTCCCTATCTCTTACTTAAATAGCTTCACTTGTTTATAACAACTTTGAAAAACAATTGACTGCATTTATAATCATAATAATATTTACTTTTTATATAGCGCTTTATACCAGCGATAGGTCTCAAAGCGCTTTACAGACGTTTTGTTACCCCTGGTCAATGATAACCTGTCCCAGAGACAATACCTCCAGTCGGCAGCAGTTATATACTGCGCCCAATGACAAGTTACCTCACAGATACCCATTTAACCCCTGGGTGGAGAGAGGCAAGTGAGATAAAGCATCTTGCCCAAGGACACAACGTAATGAACTAGGCAGGAATCGAACCAGCAATCTTTGGATCACGAGTCCGACGCCTTAGCCAATTGGCCACCACGCTCTCATGCTTTATGGAAAACAAATATCGATTGAGATTTGTAGAGGTGATCTCGGGACGAGACAGGCATGTGCTTCGGTGTTAGAGTAAAAGACGACCAAATGGTGATGTATAGAGGTAAACAGAAAACAAAACTCACATGTTTTCCTGTTATGGAGAAGAACCTCAGGAAGGTGACAATCACCCCAACGATGTAACTCAGTGCTTCGTCCTAGGACAAAATAAAAACACACACATGTTATAACAACTTTGAAATCTCGACGAAGATGGTCCCCACTTGAACCCCCATCACTCCTCCCTACCCCACCCAACCAAACTCCTCACTGCTATCCATAGGCGTAGGAGCCTAATTTGATTTATGGGGCTGTAACGACTTGCCCGAAAAATATAACCAAAACATTTCGCGCGCTCCCCGCGTGTTCAACATGTTAATGTGCATATCATATAGGCATTCATCGGTATATTACATCACATGCCGATAACATACAATCATTTTCCGTGTTATTACCCTTCCATATTGGTTAGAATTATTGGGGAAGTCGTTACAATAATAATGATCATAATAATATAAGTTTAACCATTGAAAAACAAATTGCAAATTATTCTTCTTTCAGTAGGTGCCCGAAAAATTCTCAGCATATTGCCTGAATTTTCACAAAGATTTTGGGTTGGGGGGCTGCAACCCCCAGCCCCCCACCTACTACGCCTATGCTGCTATCCATGCCACAAAAATTGCCATACATGTTTGATAAAATATAGCATTGTTCTTGAAAGATTGTGGACAGTTACAAATGGCAAAAAGGCATTTCATAGAAGTTCAAAAATTAAAGTTATTCAACTAACCTGGCTGAAGAAACAAAATGAAAAAGGTTCAAAAGGAAGAAGAATAAGAAGAAAAAAAAACAAAATGAAAAAACCAGGAAACTTACTCTAGACATGCTTTGGGGTCACCAGCAAGCAGATACATCCATAGCAAGCTACATGACAGGCATGACCTGAAGATACAAACACTCATCATGCATGAAAAGTACATCACACCAGCCAAATATCATGGAAAAGAACATGCTGGGTTGGTGGTGGGGGTGGGGTAAATAACGAGGTGGGTACTGGGGAGGGAGTTTGCCAAAATTCAACCCAGTGGTGCGGAAAAATGATCACATGAAGATTCTTCAGAAATTATTTTGTGAGAAGAATATTATTGCTTTAAAGGTTGAAATACTATTTTTCGGCTCCGGCGACTTCAGCTTTCAAAAGTTCCCTTTCCGACCTAAAATGGTCGGTATTCTAATCCTCTCGAGACTATTGATTTTAGCATTTTGAGTTAGTCGATCCCAAACATTGGTGGCTTTTTCCAAAACGGGTTACATACTGGTCAGTGATAGCAAACTTCAGATACCACCAAATCTAAAAGGCTTCAAAATTATTGTTGGATTATGAACATTTTCATTGAAAAACAAAACAATCTTTCTTCTCAGTTTTTCCTTAATTTATAGCTGCATTGACGTGGTTCTTACGAGCAGATAGGCATGCACCACAGTCGAACATACTGTCAATCCTTACACTTACTGCTGTTTGTTATTTAAAATTTTTTGCCCCATCAAAAATACAAACCTTTAATGCTAAATATTCATACCTAATAGCCTTCAATGGTGGAACGATCATTCTTTTCACAATTTGCAAACATGCACCCTTATTGCCCTTGTTATAGAGAAGCAAATCCAACCATCAGTTTGTCCTATGTGACACAGCAATGCTAATGATGAACACTTTCTCCAAACAGCAAAAAAAAAAGGAAAAAAAAGCCTTAATCCCTTTTGGAGATGCCACAGTTTGATATTCCTTCATGAAAAGTCATGGGTCATGGGCTTTTAAAAACTTTTTAAGACCATTGATCTGAACTATTGTTCTTAACATTACCACACACTGAAACTAATTTTTCGACGCTCTGTCGACGCTGTTTACCGTTCACCTTGAACAAAGGAAAAATTAGATATAGACAAAAGCCCTCTCTGTTTATAAGCTATAACGATGATTAGTTGGGTTTACTTCTCTGCAGTTTCATATTCACTTCAGAAACACAGATTTAAACATGCAGATCCACATAAACAGGTAGTATTTTACAATTCCCTTACCCGATTGGTCAACAACAGTCCAATCCATATGACCCCAGCTAAGGTGATGACCAAGTCATACCTGTTACGCCGACTGTGCCAGTATCCAAGGGGACTCAGCGATATACACTTAAGAATGACTTCTATCACAAACAGGATGGTGAGGAACATGGACACATACACCATTCCCGTGGCTAAACTGCTGTTGTTCTCGCTGGGTGGTTCCCACTACAGGAGGAAAGATTTATATGGTATTACTACAGACAAACGTTAAGTATAAAAGTGGGCAAATTGATACACAAATGGGAAGATTAACCTTACCAACCAAAAGTCAAACCATTAGACCTCAGGCCTATAGCCAGGCCTTGGCACATGCCTGGCCCCCACATGGTGACCCCCCCTCCCCATCTTTGTCACCATCATGTGTACACAAGTACATGAGTATTGTGTGTACATGAGCCTTGTGCCCCTCCTAAAATTGTTGGTGCCCCTCCCATACATTGTTCGTGCCCCTCTAACACAGAATTGTTGGCAACGAGCCTGTGGGCACTTAATTATTCCGGAGTTAGGATCATATACACATGTGTACAGATAAAAAAAATGCTATTAGAACTATTGAACAAGACTCAAAGGGTTTAAAAATTTGGCATGTTTATTAATCATTCTTAGTTATACTTGGTGGTGGTGGTGGAAAGAAAGCCAAAGTGAGTTTCAAATTACTACCAAATCATTTCTGGGCAGAGAAAGGTCTTACAATCTGATTGAGCAATTACGAAACAATTGTTTACATATCTTCAAAAATTTAACAATACTTGGACCAGTTTTGTTATTATTAATTGCATGATTGTTCCCTCGCTTTTAATCAAACGAAATTCCAGACTTTCTTCAAAAGACCGAAGCACATCTTACTATTTACTATGAAGCCTACATACTCATGATGACCTAATGTTATGCTAGATATAGTGAGTATAACAATTTTAGCTCTTGCAAACTACTGGCTAACCCCATTTTCTCATTCTTTAAAGTGAGGGGTACATTCAAAAAGAGCCACAACACCCCAAACATGACATGTTGTAACCATAATTTTTCAACACAGTTGGATTAATGCTGCTAACCTTTGATCTCATAGTTTTTTAAAAAGCTTTGTTCTTGTAAGTCATATCATATAAGAAGAAGTATACAAGTGAGGATTTTTTTCACTTTTCCAGACAAAACTTCAAGATCCAACAACGACTTTCAAACATACAAAAGAAGTTTTGTTTCTTTTCCCGCCTTTTCCCCAACATTCCTCGCATGGGAACTGTATGAATGGCATTTACAAGAGTATATGTGAAGCAAGAAGAAGAATTTGCAAAAATTTATTTTAATGTGATAACTCAAGATATCTGCGTCATAAAGAATACCTGATCACTATTTAAAGAAAAAATATGATAAAATATGAAAAAAAAGTTAAAAAAAGAGAGTAATTAACCATAATCAATAACAAAAAACAAAAACCGAAATAAACGACTAAGATATAGGAAACTCAGAACATGTTTATCATAATCTATGCCAATGGCTGATAATTAAAATTATACACTGTCTTTTGTTGGCTTCGGTCATTAAATAAACCCCTAGTATGCCTAATCTATGTTGTCATACCATTAATCGATTATAATTGATTATTGTTTACAATGTTATGCTTTATTATATTTCGATATAACTATATTACCATATGACATGATGTCATTACCACCGTACTGTACTATAAATGCAAATCATGTGAATAAATGATGGGGAAAAAAGAAAAAAAAAAACCCAAAGAAAATGTAATTTAATGCATACCCTCAAGGAGAGCATGAAGAAGTTGATGAGGACCAAAAAGGCAATCAGTCTCTTGAAGTATTTATGTTGAGTGATGTCATAAAGTCTGGATCTTATCTTGGAGTAATCTAAAATAGAAAGAAAATACAAATAAAAAATAAATAAATAAATAAATAATAATAATCATACAAAAAATGAAAACAGCTCGCAAAATTGAAATTCAGAACTAGTGAAGGAGGAGGTATTAAAAAAGAGATATCCAACCATCCTAAGTAGTATCTGGTACCAAAGGTTCATCACTGACCGAGGAGCTTACATACGTTTGACTGAATGACGACGCAACAGAATGTGCAGATGACAAAATTTGAGGTTTCTTTTACCTTTGTCCTTAAGTGATAATTTAATAAATATCCTCTTAATATCTCAGAGTACTCTAAAAATGAAAACAGAAAGGAAGAAAAACAGCTTGCAAAGTTGAAATGAAAATTTCCATGGCACAATTCAGGGTTTCTCTCCTTTCTGACCTTTGACCGTAAGGTCATAACCCCATAAGTTTCTAGTACTTAATGTGGGATATTCAAATACCAAGAAGATCCCAGTTTTCAAAGTTTCTCTTTAAGATATCATGTTTAATAAGGGTTTCACAGTTTTGACTTTTGAGCTTCAAACCTTCACACACAGAGTTGCTTAACAAAAGTCTAACAAGTGTAGTTAGTGTAGATTTTAATTTTCACTTGTATCTCACCTGGTCTAGGGGGTAAATGTAACGGTTGGGCCAATGCTAATCTTCCTTTTAAATCCTGCCATCTTCTTTGGTCAATGGTAAGGAGGGAGGTTCCCTAAATGCAAAATAAAATAGTGAAAATAATTACGACTCGGAAAATGTTGGTTTTTGACCATTTCTATTAATATCGATGAACTTGTACTGTTAAAGTCGCTGGTAAACAATGTATCACATCGTAAACCTTAATAGCCACAAAGATGTATGTATGTATGTATGTATGTATGTATATGTGATCTTCCCGCAAGCAGGAACTCGCGAAAGAAGCCATGGAGGCTTATAGACTTGCAAGCTGACCGAAGCCAATCTCTCGGCACACATCCATTTAACGTCCATGTCGGGAAGTTGTTATTGAACAACACCCTTGCCAGACGACACACATTGCTGTCGGCGGGAATCGAACCGGGGATCTCATGACTGGGAGACGCCGGCGTTAACCACTAGGCTATACACTCCGCCTATTATCATTGGATAAAATCATTGGATATCATAAAGATATTATCATCTTTAAAGATATTAAAATCATAAAGATATTATCATAGGATAAAATAAGATACTATAAAAAAACAAGACACTATAAATACAAGATACTATGAATGGCATAATTTTCTGACTTAGAAGCCTAAGTGATATCTGTTGTTTTATCCTGGAAAAATATTGTGAATATATACTTTATGGTATTCCATCAATACTTTGCCAGTTGTTTTAAATTTAAAAAAAAAAAAAAACAAGAGGGGGCAAAACTATGACAGTTGAAAAACCAAACTCTGAATTGAAAAGACGTTTAAGAGGAAAATGGTGAGAAACGACTATAAACGTGAGCCTGAAAGTGACAAAGAGTTAAGAACGAAATCCTGGACGATTGTCATGTGCACAATCTCTTTCAACTCCCAAATTGTCCAATCACACGACTGTTTATTACGCTTTACTCACAAACTTAAGACAATGGTTGGAAGGGAGATGGGGAAGGTTGAGATTATATATGTAAAGGAGTTGGCCATAGCAAAGTGGTTATAATCATAGACGTAGGAGCCCAATTTGGTTTGGGGGGGCTGTAACGACTTGCCCGAAAAATATAACCAAGATTTTTGGCGTGCTCCGCGCGCGTTCACTATCTTAATTTGCATATCATATAGGCATGCATCGGTTATTACATTGCATGCCAATAACATACAATCATTTGCAGTGTTATTACCCTTCCATATTGG
>KN882548.1:91082-106735 GCA_000934455.1 Apostichopus parvimensis
GGTTTTTATGAAATTTAGAGTGACGGAGGCTCTGTTCAGCTACGGAAATTGTGAAAGGTTAGGGTGTTGCTGATTGGTTTCAATAGTATAACAAATTTTCAGATAAAGTTATTTTCATTTAACAGTTGATAAAAAGAGGTCAGTCTTGCCTCTGAGTAAGATCCAGCTTTGAAGATAGAAACGCTGGGGTATTATCTCCACCTTTCATCATATTTAATCATTTTATTATTCACCAAAAAAAATATAAGACGTGTAAAATAATACTGTTATAATAAAATGTGATAGAGAACCAGTGAAGAAGATTTCCAATTCAGTTCAAATAACAAAGCAAAAGTTTGATCTTCAGTAATTTGCCCCCAAAAAAAAAAAAAAAATACTTACACAACTCTGGGTACCATAATCTGTGGAAGTAAGTTTTCATTTGTCCGAAAAAGAAACTTGACCACACTGACATTTTGTAGGAATGTTCCTGTGCAGTTTTCCTACGAGAAATGAAAGATGCCATTTAACAAGGGTATGTTTTATAATGAGCATAAAGTGAATTACAACTTGTTTGTATCATTCCCTGGATTAGCTTTAGTTATTGGGTTTGGAGTTTAGCTTTGCCTGTGAACTCATTTTGTGACTAGAGGGGTGGGGGGGGGAGAGTGGTCAATTAGGGGGCATGGGGTATTATGACATACAGAACAGTGTATTTTCCTTTTTGTAATAAAACTTGCAATGTCCTGGTTAATTTGGGTCATTTTGTAAACAAATTTATTTCCCACTGATGGATGTTAAGTACTGGAGGTACCAAGCAGTGAGTACTGGTCAGAAAGTTCAATTTTAATCAATGGATGCTGGTCGGTCAAGACTGATACCGGTCAATACCGATGACAAGGAACTGTCTGTACCTATAGCGAGACTACTACTTATGAGTGATACTACTAACGTGAATGAACTGTGCACAGAGAATTTGTTCTCTTGTCACAAAATAACAAAAACCCACAAATAATAATTTACCTTCATCAGATCATTGCCTTCTTCATCATTAAATTGATGACTTACTGTATTAAAAAGGTTTGCATTGAATCTCCAATTATGCATTGTGAATATGCAGCAGAAAAGTTTCCATATGCATGACAAAGTTATTAAACGCCTGGCGAGGAAAAATTCACCATCTCATTGAAGCCACTAAGATCAAACAAATGAATTCACCTGAATTCACAAATTAGTTTGTGGTAAATGAGGAAGCAGTGCACATGGATCTCTAATATGCATATGCATGAGACCTGTTCAGATATATCTCTAATATGCATATGCATGAGGCCTGTTCAGATATATCTCTAATATGCATATGCATGAGGCCTGTTTAGATATATATCTCTAATATGCATATGCATGAGACCTGTACAGATATATCTCTAATATGCATATGCATGAGGCCTGTTCAGATATATCTCTAATATGCATATGCATGAGTCCTGTTCAGATATATCTCTCCAAACAAACTGCCAGTAGGTGAGGTTCCTGCTTCTAAAGAAGAACCAATAATACAAACAACAACAACAACCAATAATAATTAACCTGATTAGTAATAACTTAAACAGTAAAAAGTATGCTTACTATATCTCTGTCAGGGTCATTACACTTGAGTAATTCTCCAGAAAATGTCTGAACTCCATAACTAGCAAAGATGAAGGTGAGGGACATGAGGAGGATGGAGACGAGGAATATATCCCAGAATCCTCCGAGTAACTCTATGCTTAGCTTACGAAGATGGGGTACCAGTGTGAAGATTCGCAAAGGTCGACAGCACCGCAGCACCATGAAATACTGTGGGAGAGAAAAGCAACAAAAAGAAATTTCATTTTTAAACAAATAATAATAAAAAACAAAGAAGGGAAGGAAAAAAAAACGGAAAAAGAGAAAAAAACTGATCAAATGATGTTCTTAACTTTATTTCAAATTTCATGGCAACTTTTGATGTGCTTAAGGCTATTAATTTAAGTTCTGAAATAATTTTTGGTGTCCTGTTCCTTTTTTGCCCATAATAATGACAAAGTTTGATACACTTAAATAACGATAATAATCAGATGCTTAAGCTACCATGAATGTGGGAGAAGCCCGCAAGGGCTTGCGGATTACCACTTTCACTTCGGATGGTTTCCGATTCAACATCTGAACTCAAATTTGGAATCTTATCAATTTAGAAGGTCATTTCAGAAGGGAAAACCATAGACTGCTCTTGGATGAAAAACCCACCTTACTATGACCCGGCCGGGGGTCGAACCCCCGAACCTCTCGATTTGCTAAGCCCCGCTGCTTTTAAATGCCACCGCTTTTAATCCACTCGGCCACAGCACCGGTACAAATACTCATTGCAGTAGTAGGAGCTCAATAATATTGGGGAAAAGGAAAAGGGAAAGTTGGGAGGTATAGGAAAAGAGGCAACAGAAGGCACGGAAAAAGGGAAACCGAGCACAGGAAAAGGTAGAAGGGTGTACGAAAGGAGAAGTGGTCAGGGAGGGAGAGAGGCGACAGGGGCTTGAGATTTACAGGGATGAGCCTGGGGTAGAGAAAAAATCACGGAACTTTGCAAAAATTGCGGTATAGGCTCCAGTTTGCGTATGCTACAGTGTAATAGGAAAATAGTTTTTGTCGCGGAAAAAGCTCATGCCTGGATTTAGCTTACATGTGCAAGTGAACCTGGCTTGACTGATCTAGGCAACCAACACAGGAATATGAGACTGGAAATGTAGATGAAGACATCAAGAATGCCACCAATGTCATGAATGAGAGCTTTAGGAGTGAAGAACAGTCCATCTGCTAGCACCTGGTGGAGACAAAGAAAGGCCGAAAAAAAAAAACGAATTAAACCTTTTCCTAAAACTAATACAAAACGATGCTTGGTTCAGCAATTTTTTTCTTGAGTCAAATGTCCATGAGTCATCGTGAAGTAAATCTTCACTCTACAGTTGATGAGTCTGTCAATAATTGCTACCTTAGATGGGCTGGGCAAAGCTGTCCTCGGATTAAAAGTATTGTCCATGGAATATTTCCAAATTTGTAATCAAGCATACCAATTATAACGATGATGATATTTAAAAGTTTCCTGGAAATGTCCCCGGATTTTAAGTACTGTCCCAGGAATATTTCCAAATTTGTAATAAAGCATAACAATAATAATGATGATGATAATTAAAAGTTGGGTATTAAATTGTTTTCCTGTAAAGGTTCCAAGGATTTTATGTTCTATCCAGATAAAAATCCCAATTTGTAATAATTCATATCAATAATAACGATGATGATAGTTAAAAGTTGGGTATTAAATTTGTTTTCTCTAAAGGTCCCAAGGATTTTATGTTCTGTCCAGATTATATTTCCAAAGTTGTAATAATACATACCAATAATAATGATGATGATAATCAAAAGTTGGGATTAAAAATTAAAAAAAAAATTTCCTGGAAATGTCCCAAGGATTTTATATACTTTCGTTGGAATATCTCCAAATTTGTATTAATCAAGCACACCAGTTATAATGGTGGTGACAATGTTCTAGATAATGACATGCTAATTAGACGCTATATCTGCCCCTTTTATATATTAGACCATATATTAGACAGATATATTAGACGCTATATCTGTGGTCATATTTAGCTTGACCAGTACCAGACATTTCAACAATTGTTATTTTACAATATGACTTTTAGAGTACAGTGCTTCAGTGAAGTTATGCTGAAATTCCTTTGGAGACATTTCCTTTAGTTGGGCAAATTGGCTCCCTTTTGAAAGGAAGGCATTAAATTAGTACTCCATTTCATGACATTTTAAAACTGCTTCATGAAATCTAAAGTACCAAATTTCCCACCATGCTCCCTCCACCACCCCCAGAAAAAAAAAGAAAAATTAAAAAAAAAAGAAGAGACTGTTTACCTTTAAAATCATTTCAATACTCATAAAGATGACAAAGATGTATTCCATCACTTTCAGAAAATCCTCCTCCATGAGTCTAAATTCAGGAGTTTCAAACATCATCAATATGCATGAGGCCACCGTCACCAATATCGAACACCATGTCAAGTACGTAACCATCCCCAAAAAGTCACTTCACATAAATAAAAATAAAGAAAGTAGCATAAATCATAGCAAAATTGGGACAATTTTTTTGCTATCAGGTACTTTCGTGTTACGCTTCAAAGTGTGCTTACCGACAGATTGATCGATATGAATATCATGTTTTCATCAGATTAACTGGAACTGTTCATACAGTCAGTATAAGTGCATTCAATCATGATATGGGAGGACAGTATACAGTGGTATTATGCATATGTATGACAAAGAATACATATGCATGAAGGAAATGAATATCCATGAATATGAAATGCCAGGTCAGGTACATCATCATCATCACAACACATTGAAGTTAAATAGCTCAAAACAAATGCACTTGCATATTAGTGGGAGCTGAGAAAGGAATAGGACTGAGCAGTGCTCCAGGATCACTATATGCATATGCATGAGCCTAGTGCAGTATGCATATATGCATGAGACTAGTGCAGTAAGCATGATAAACCAGGTCACCAACAGCATACATCACCATCAGAAACAATAAATGAAAGTTTTCAGTTCAATTTGTACTCTTGCAATCAAACTTTACTGTCTGAAAATGATTGCATGCATCCATCCTCTATTGGGAGGGGCCAGAGGACCTGGGAGGTCTCTTGACTCTAAGGGTCTCATTTGAGTTGTAGGATATTTAATATTCCCATGACTATGGGAAAGTATCACTTCTTTCTCTACTATGGTCATTGTCTTTTCTTTTCTACAGTGGCTAAAGGTAGCAGGGCTCAAATTTAACGATCAACACAACATGATTAATCATGAACATTGTCATACACCACATTAAATGTCTACAACCCTACACTACAGTTCTATCCAAGATTTGTTGATTTACGTAAGACTCATCACTGAGATTAGACTTCAACCTGAGGGTGATAGACTAGGCCCTACGTAGCCTAACGTTACAGAACTCACCGACGAGGCTAAATCGATACATTTTAGTATCACTTACGTACGGCTTTCAGGCACGGCGTGCCATTTTAAAAGTCCAAGTGCCCAAAAAAACATGCAGACAACCAAATATGTAGGCAAGGTTGTCCTAACGACAACCTTAAAATTTTCTTAAAAATGAGCCCTGGGTAGGAGGTACTTACTGTATCTGTTGATATCTTTGTTTGATCACAACTCCTGCAGCATCTGTGCAAGTGCTGATGAGGATAAGAATAACAAGGAAAAATGTACTAATGAGTGTGATCACATGATTAACGTCTCAGTATATGTGGGCTGGGGTCTAGGGATGATCACATTGCTTGACTTTCATGCCAAGGTTATATATTTAGTATGAGTGAAATCACCATACGTAGTGGATAGACAACCCTTAGCGGGGATAATCAGAGAAAAATCTACAGTTGAAACATGTTGGTTCTTTCCTGATTCTAACATTATGAAAGCATATTCCTTTATTCACGATCCATTGCAAATACCACCATACCTTTAGGTGAGAGCTTCTGCATTTCAAACATGCCAAAAATTTCCAAGTTATATTTAACACATTTAATGTGATCATGTTATTAACCAAAGATATGTCTGAAAACGTGAACCAACAAAAACACAAACTAATTATGATTTGGTAGCATAAAAACTGACCATTCAGTAAATTGATTTTTTTTATATATGCTGACATTAGCATAAGCTATCATGACAAAATCACAATCCACACATTTTGTAACTAAAGGCACTGTGCAACTTACGTATTGTATCTGGCATAGATAACTGCAGTACAAAACTTTCTGATTCGACTCTCTCTCCCGACAGCAAACAAAGGTTTATCAAAGTATGGATGGTTCTCTCTTAGTTCTTCCTCTTTGGCAGTTCTTGAAAGGAAGGAGAAAAAAAAAACATACAACAGTAGTGCTAAAACAACAGCATTTAAATATATTAAACAGAACCTTTCACAAAGGCAATATATAAGACAAAAAATACCAAAACAAATTTAGGGTATGGAACTCTTTCTCGGTCTCTGCACTAACACAAAAACTAGCTCGATCAGAAAGAAAAAAAAGGAGAAGAAAAGAAAAGCAAGAAGATTAGTGATGAGTGTGAGTCAAAGTGAAGATCATAGCTGGAAGTGAACCATTAAGACAAGGTCAATGGCACTTGTAAAGAAACTGATACCTACATCTGGGATGTGCCCAGGATTTCCTGAGTGCCGGGTATACTGATCGCCGTCCTGGGGGAGGGGTCTAAGGGGGAGGGGGTGTCCCCCTCCCCTTTGAGAAAATTTTGAAGGTACTCAGATGCCAAAGGCTGGCACTTGTGTAGCTTTTTAAGCACATACACAAGTACTAGTTTTGCTAACAATTTTCATTTTTTAATTTTTTTTTAGTGAAATATATTACGTACCTGGTAAAAGTTATTAGTTTGTTTCAAAGAGATTCTACAAGGGACCGATTGAAAGCCGTAGGTAATTTTTCTCGCATGCGTAACTGATGCATTATTAGTCTGTATGATTTTGGCATAGGCTAGGCCCAATTTATGTTGAATATATTGTTAGGAATGTCGGGATTTTAGATGAAAATAGTGCTGGGCGTGGTTCACGATTTTTAAGACATTGCTGGGCGGTAATTTTTAGTGCTGGGCAGGGCCGCACAGTGCCGCCCAGCGTGGGCACATCCCTGCTACATGTAACCTTTACCATCATGTCACTAGTGGATGTACATGGAGAGGGGATGGGGGACAAACATGGGGAGGGGATGGGGGACATACAGGGGGAGGGTATGGAGGACATACAGGGCTGAGGGGATGGGGGCATACAGGGGATGGGGACATACAGGGGGAGGGGATGGGGGACATACAGGGTGATGGGATGGGGAACATACAGGGGGAGGGGATGGGGGACAGACATGTGGGAGTGGATGGTTCCCAAGTTCCAAAATGACAACCCAGGGAATAATATATGCAGTATTGCATGGAAAAACGCTATGCAAGTGTAAAGATGTATAGCAGTTTTGTACACACAAACCATAGTACATAACAGGAGACAACATTTTGGATACTTCAAATCTGATACACAAAATTTTCAAAATAAAGCAAAATAACACAAAATAATTCTGTTTCTCCCTGTAATACATCTTCATTTCCGAGATTTGGATAATATTAGGGCTAACACGGCTGTGTATAAGACATTCCACTGGAATTTAGTTCTTGTCAGAAAAGTATTTCTGTACATTTAAATGGATTGAAGGGAACAACAAATATCTGCAAATGCTGCAGCCAAAGTCCCCAGAATCCCTTTTCATTTCAGATAGTTGTAATATCTTTTTTCTTTGCTTTTAAAATTGTTACAAGAGAACAAGAAACATCACCAAATGCTAGAGATTCTGGGGGTTTCACCCATCCAGGGTTTTGAAAAACATTCCAAAGACATTTAAATCCCCTCTCACACGTATCTATGTGCTTTAGCCTTGCTTCAAGAAAGCAAGAAGTATCTCAAATTGCTGCAGTTTTCGACAGGCTTTACCCTGTGGAACCCACTAGGGCCCTGCAATACATGCCATACAATTTTAGAGTAAATCCACTTTCTGACGTTGTCTTTAATACTTAAAATGCTGCATCTTCCAGAGACTGCCTACCCCTTTTACTCCTAACCTAATAACATTGTACAGTTGTATAATTATAAAACAAGATGCTGCTTTCGTTGCGCTGAATTCAGTCTGACAAAAGCTTGTCAGGCCTAACATCGCTCTACCCCCCGCCCCCCCCCACTCCCCTTCTAAACTGGTGCAATGTACACCAAAAGTTCACCCTGTGCCTCGATACCTCTTGTGGGCGACCTGCAACTATGTATCGTTTTAAGGCAACCAAACAACACTTGTGGGCAACCTGTCTGTTCATAGCAAACGTCAACACAATGTGCTCATTGTATCAGTTTTCAGGTAACACTAACATTTGGGTCAACCTGAGTTTCACATCACTTTGGCAACAAGACAGGAACAAGCTTTTTTTCTTCTTCATGCACCTTAAAATCGCATTTGAGGGGGGCAGGGAGGGGGTCTATCTGGTGGGATTGTGTGCTAGGGGTGGGGATGGGGGAAGGATGACTTCTCCTTGCTGGTTGTATGTCAACTGCCACAGTACGACATCTGAGCAAAATGTTGCGGTTCAGTGCCTCCGGGAAAGAACTTTTGGGAAATGTCAGTAAACTAATGCATACTTGAAAATTAAGGGATTATTCAGGAAGATTTTATTTCAGGAGTTAAAATGGTGAAGTTACCTCTTTTGAGCGGCTTGTTGTCTTCTCTCTTGGATGACTTTAATGTTTAGGGAGACGTTCCTGTTGTTCATATCACCGTTCTCCTTAATCTGTTCCAAAGGTTTATGCCCTCGGACCGAACTTCTCAAGGCTCTGCGAGAGAATTTTGAATAGCTCATGTCATGCGCGGTCAGACTGAACAGAAATGACATATGAGCATCCATGGTGACAGAAACATGAAAACAAATAAGTAAAAGGAAGATCTGAACAGTATTCAAAGGTAAAAATTAATGTGCGTCATGGCAGTCTAAACATTTAAAGGGTGTGAAGAATCGCGCAAAAAGAAACGTCTAATGCCAGTAATCTGACCTAGTTTCGAATGAGGTGTAACAGAAGTGTTAAACACCACCATCATTCCCAGAAAATATATACACACACAGCTTGCTACCGTCGGTAATAAGACACTAGTGTACAGTCAGTACATACAGCTGAGGTCAATACCCAAAGCAAAGTGTAGAAACAATACAGCGATGGACATCTCAGGTCCAGCTAAAGATAACAATTAAGGTATCACGTTTCATTACTATCTGCATTTTGTAGCGACACGAACAAAACGTCACTTGCAAGCAACAGAAAGTTAACTTTTTCAGATGGCCGCACGCGGTTTTGTGTGTGATGGCAATCTAAACATTAATGTGTGTGATGGCAATCTAAACATTAAC
The DNA here is from genome assembly GCA_000934455.1 of Apostichopus parvimensis. Lineage (NCBI taxonomy): Eukaryota > Metazoa > Echinodermata > Holothuroidea > Aspidochirotida > Stichopodidae > Apostichopus > Apostichopus parvimensis. The sequence continues at coordinate 100,098 of KN882548.1, forward strand.
GTTTGTGATAGGCAATCTAAAACAGACTTGCTGAGCAAATGCTCTATTTAATCAGTATTTTCACTTCTGTCTTCCAATTCTTTAGCCATGCAACTAAATTATGGTACAACAAAGTAAAAGATAACAATAGCATGAAAAATAATATTTGCATATATACAAACTGCACTTTTGTCTATGATAAATGTGGTAAAATTTCCTTTGTTTGCTGTAAATAAAATTTTAAAATAATAAATTTTAAAACAAAATGGGTGCAATGAATCGAGCAAGACACACTGGTAGATTTTTCGACATTTTGTTGCCCAGAGACTCCTTCACGATATAATTATTCACATAAAAAAAAGGGTTTTTGACCAAGAACAAGAATAACATTAATTTCATGGAAATCCCACAATTTTAAACAAATGAAATTTCAGACTATTTTCAAGACCACGACTTATGTCTTCGGTTTACTAGTAAGCCCCACACACTAATGATGACATAATTTTAGGCTACCCATTAGTCAGTCTAAACAATTGCAAAAACTCTTGCAAAATGTATGCTTACCCCTTTTGTTAACCTTTTGCTGAGGGGGACATTCAAAGAGCCATGAACCCCCAAACAAGATATGTGGTCATGACTTTTCATGAAAGCTCCATTTATGCTGTGATTAAGTTTATATCAGACTTCTTCAAAACCTTACTGTCATAAATAATTCATATGATATAACAGGTGGAGTCACAGTGAGGATATTTACTCACTTTTCTTAGACAACAGTTCACAATTCAAAGACTTTCAAGCCTTAAATATGAAGCTTTTTCCCTTTCCCTGCTTTTCTCTAAAAATATATGAAATGTGTTCTACTGAGTGACTGACATTTGTTATAGAATTTGAGTATTTAATACATTTATCAAAAGCAAACTAACAAAAAAAATGGTGGATGGAGACATCCAGCAATTTGTTAAAAGAGGAATGAATTCTAGATAAATATTAATACTGAAAGAATCATAATTATAGACTATTTTTATTTCAATTTTACCTTCTATCTCTGCTGCCGTACTCACTCAGCATTCTGCCTCTGTATCCGACAGCGCCGAAACCCAAACTCAACACCCTTTGATGAGCAGACTCCCTGAAAGAAAAATTATGGATAGGCTTTAAAGTTAAAAATATTAAAAAAATATTCTTTTAAATATGCTAACCAGATTAAGTAAATGTCACCATCGATTCATTTCTTTTTCTCATATTGGTTATCTCATTTTAGTAGGACTCCTTTCATCTTAAGAAAATCTTTAATAATTAATACTTACAAAAAACCAAGAAGCTTCTTGAAAGTTTGGTAAACACTTTCAGTGTTAAATACATTTGTGGACAGTGTAGAACATCTTCTATTTTTTTAAATATTATTTTAGCCTTTTTCAGGGCCAAGGCCCTCTCACACGACTTTACAGCTTAACCCTGGTCATTGGTAACTTGTCACACCTACACACCAAAGTGTGCACAATTCAATCAATCTCTCCTGGGGCACCACAGTGCACCACAACCACGTGTCCCCCGGGGGGACTTCCCATAAGGTGCATCCACAAACCGGCGCATGCAACTATATTTACAAGTTACTTCGCAAGTCCCCATTTATACACCTGGGTGAAGAGAGGCAATGGAGATAAAGTGCCTTGCCCCAGGACGCAACGCAGTGATCTGGCCAGGGCTCGAACCTGTAATCCTTAGATCACAAGTTCACTGCCTTAACCAGTTGACCACAACACCCTCTCAGTTAGAGAGATGCTACTCACTAAATTTACTAGTTAATGGTTATGTGGAACTCAAGGACTTTGTTACCATTATTCCTTTGATGACTATTTCTCGAGGGTCAAGCAGAAGAGAAAATACGGTTTTAGAAGAGCCGAATATTATTTTCAATGTTTTAACCGTTAAACAGGTGCGACATAACAAAACTTTGGACAAATCAAGACAAAAACATTTACAAATCTTTGGAACCACGACGGCAACAGAATGATCATCAACTCTTTTAGTGACTATTTTGTTGGACCAAGGCTTCTTTCTACGTCACTGGCAAGTCCCTGCTGCGTATTAAACGGGGTTAAAAATTAGGTCCAAGTGGGACTTTTCTAATAGCATATACAGATAAACTTACAAGAGCAAATGGGAACGACACAAAAAAACGTCCCTTTTTGTCTGACCAGAAAGTATCAAAGTTTTTTATCAAACAGCAAACCTGACTATCGAATGAACGCCGGTCTTCTTTTCAATTTGATCATGTCCGTGGCTCTTGACCGCCAAGACCCTCTTTCTCAGTAGCTTGAGGGGCGAGCTTGGGGTCAGGTAACTGCTGGGGGATAGCTGCGATGGTAAGGCCTGCAGCATGTCACCGTTGATGGATCTCTTGAGCAGACGTTCCATGTCGTTACCGGTGTCAACAAACTGACGGATGAAACTATCCCTGGATGGATGACAAATATATGAAGCATTTTAGTTCTGTTGGTGGGCACAAACATTGATAAGGCAAAACCCATCATGAAATTTTGTATCCAATCTGCTGGCCACGACACTTAGGGAGGGTGCTAACTCCCCATGATGACATAAATGGAATATTACTCTAAAAGGGAACTAAAATATCAGTTTTGAAATGTTCTATATGCTCATTCTCTATTTGTCTCGTTGAAAAAATTGTTGAAGATTATTCAGCAATATTTTTTTTTTATTCCAGGCTTCAAAAATAATAAACTTACCTGATCTTTGGTAACGAAAACTCTGATGGAACCCTCTTGAGAGTGACCATTTGCGGCTTGTCCCTAAACAAAACAGAAACGAGAGAGAGCAAAGTTTGTAAAACTTCACTGAAATTTTTACAAAAAAGGCCCATAAATTAATGAGCTAGACATTTAAAGCTGCTATGTAGAATCTTTTTAAATGTCAAGGCTCATTGTGTGAAAGTTACTGCATTATCATCCTCTGAAGAAGAGACAGACACAGACATACACACCAAAAAACAAAAGAATACACACCAAAAATACACACCAAATACATATACAGTCATACACACCTAAATGACATACACACTAAGAAACAATCGAAAAAGTGAAAACCTGTGGTCTCAACTGCATAATAAATTCCATTATTAAATTCAGCTCACACAAATAAGTAAACATTGTTATTCACTACTGAGACTGTTCATTTAAGGCATACCGCAGATATATGTCGAAGACGGAAATCATGAAAAGCAAAATTTTAGGGAATGTGATCGACGTTGAATGCATTTTCATTGGCTATGACTATCACACACGAACCCCCTCCAATGAATACTTTCAAAAGATTTTTCTAGAGAGGAAATGACCCTTTTACTTACGGAAAGTTGTCAAAGATTCTGAGTCTCAAAGGAACATTCCTTTTATCGGCTTTCTCCTGTGATGCTTGCAATTGCTTCATGTTTTTATGATCCTCGTTCAACTCAAGATTGTCCAAGATGACAGCCACAAAGAGGGAGAGCACGATCTGCCAACAACGGGCATCAAAATTATATTCAGTTGGTGCCCTTAAGGAACGGGCATCGAAATATTACTTCAGTCAGTGTGATGCCCTAAGTCATTGTCTGACGTTTGCCTTAACCTCAACTCCAAATGAAAATGTACTGCTGGTATTATCTTGCTCTCAATAATGTAAAGTCTTATCCCAAATTAAAGGCATCACATCATACTCTTTGACAAAGTTATAGAATGATGGTGTTGGCTATGATGCCCTTGAATCATTTACTAGCGTTAAGTTGTAGCAGTCAATGAGTCTTGAAGATAATTGCAAAACACATATATCTGAAATAACCAAAGCCTTTTCTAAAAGATGCCTAAATGGTCTTTTGGGCAGAATTTTCAATTCCTGCTATCTTTGGTCGCCGGTAGGGATAATTTTTCAGATTCATATGCTACAAATACGTCTCAAAGTTTGTTGCATTGAAACATACAGCTATAGGTGCCACAAACTGTAAACTAAAGCTCTTGTGTGTTGTTTTAAAGCAGACATGTCTCTCTTTCTCTGGTTACAAGCTTGTGTGGGGGGGGGGGGTATTTAAAAAAGTTCATTTTTACATGTGTAAAACTATAACATAAAATGCATAACAATTGTGCTTAAATATATATATATGTTTTGCTTATGTGCCTCAGTTTTTAAAAGCAGATGCTATTAGTTGTGTGTGCTAAGGAGTAGATAGGTTTTGAAGCACTGGAATAGAAGCAGGTTTATTTCAAGGATCGAGATCGTATGGGATATCATTAAAAGGATTTAAAAAAAAATGCCAACAACATGGTAGTCTTAAAAATAAAGTGGAAAAAGGTAGGGATGTAAAGAAAAAGGAGGGTGAGAAACCTTTTGTCTTTAAGGGAGGGAAAGGTGTAGCAGCAGGTTTTTTTTTTTTTAGTATTTGGATAGGCTGGTACCGAACATTTGACAAAACAGCATTCGGAAGGTGTTGTTTGTGGTCAAACCAAACAAGTGAAGACAAGAGAGGGCATGTATCATCCAAACCAAGCACCATAATATCACTGATTTCACTTGGAGGGGGGGGGATAGGGGGGTGGAAAAATGCCTGTCTTATGTTATTTTTAACTTTTAAATGGAAAATATACTACCCTGTTCTCCAGATTTTGAAACACTACTACAAGGTGGATGTTTCTCACAAATTAATTTAACACTGTAAGAGGAAAGAACTAGCCAGCTTTAGCAATATCACAACACAATCCTCAACTACAGATGAGGATGGTATTGGTATCCCTTCAACAATATAGGGAAAGATAACAACAATCTGTATAAAGCGGAATATTGGAGAATTTTCAGTAATATAATGATATGAATCTCTGCAGTGCACCAGTGACTATACGAATGGCTTCTGTAAAAAATATATAAGTTGTTGGAAAAGTTTACTTGCATTTTCACATTAACTAGGTCTACATTTCGGTGAGAAGTTATTATGATTTTTTTTCCTTGCTACAGAGGTGGCAGTTACCAAAAGAGACATGCTTTTAACATCATGTGAGTTTAAAAAACATACCTTGCTATTTGCAAACAAGTTAGGTGAATTTCTTTTACTTTTTTTCACAGCAAGCACAGGCAAAAGACAGGCAGGAACATGCCATATCATGTATATATAAATATATAAAGAATAAAGTAGGCTAATGCATCTCTGTGGCACATTGTCATTGGCTGGGCTTGAAGTCATACATATTCATAATGTTGTGTTGCATATGCAAAACCTACTTTCATTAGACAAACATTGAAATGGCAAGATGACAGGATGTCCTTTAGGAACAAATTCTACTGAATATTCATATCAGGCTGGCCAAATTTAAATAATAGATTTTTTTTCCCTTTTTGTATAATATTTTAATTATTTGATTTTCAACTGTATTTCTGTTTCTGTTCTTTTCTCTAATTTAATAGAAAATTTAAAGAAACTGGTCAGAAACTTTCATTTACCAAAATCAATAATTTTACATTTTTGCATGCTAAGAGCCAAGACTTTCAGTATGTTTTGAGGCAGAGCCATTGCAATTCTTTCTGTAGCTAAACAACTTCTAAGATTTTTGGTGTTTGATCGTTTACAACCCGAAGCGACTTTCTTGTCCCCAGCTCGAATATTTACCAAATTGTATGCGAGGCTTAAACTCAAGTCATGATGAAAAATTGATAAACTCGATAAACTTGGCAATGAAATATAAGAATATGAAATATTTACCACAGTAGCAAACAGATGGTAGAAAATGAAGTAGGCTGCAATTGGGAAGGCCAGCTCAGTGGTGGCATTTAGCATACACTCATACATGACAATGGCCCAACCTTTTTGTGTGAGGATTTGAAACATGGACATGAAGGCCTAGAGAGAGAGAGAGACGGAGATAATAGAAGAGACAGAGATAGGCATGTTAAGGATGCATGTAAGGGTGGTGGTGTCTGCTCCTCATCCCGACTGAGATTAGACCATGGTTGCCTATCTCTGCAAGGTGGATCGATCGTTCACTATCGATCATTTTTGTCATGTAAAATTTTCTATTTTTCTTTTCTTTACGAAACATCAAACTTCCTGGTTGAATTTTTTGATCATTTTTAGAATGTGTTGGGATGTTTGTATGGTAACATGATGTGGGAGCAACCAGCAATGTTTGTTTGCTACATAAGCCAGGTTAAGGATTCAAAGATGCTTTGTATCTGGACAATGTTTAGAGTTTTTTTTTTACACAATAAAAGTTGTAAGTTTGGAGAGAAGCAACAAAAATTGTATTTTAAATGTTAGCTTACGCATGATGTTTGCATGAATATTGCACAACTGGCAGATTTACAGCAACAATAATAATCATAGCTAAAAGAATATTTTTTGATGTAACACTTTTCAAAATAAACTTTTTATTTTCTCTTTGCTAATTCTGCTCTGATTTTATTCCATTGCTGATAGGCAACCATCGTTATAACGGATTTAATTAATTTATCAAACCTCATGGGGATAATGAATATGCATGAGAACACACAGGTTAGAAGATGCCACCTCTCTCAGGATGTTAACAATCGAGAAACAGACACACATTCTCATCTGCACATCACATGCCTCAATTGGTCGATATCAAGTCACATGACAGTTTCATGACAACACAGAGATAATT
>KN882548.1:106785-121789 GCA_000934455.1 Apostichopus parvimensis
TGACCACAACACCCTCTCAGTTAGAGAGATGCTACTCACTAAATTTACTAGTTAATGGTTATGTGGAACTCAAGGACTTTGTTACCATTATTCCTTTGATGACTATTTCTCGAGGGTCAAGCAGAAGAGAAAATACGGTTTTAGAAGAGCCGAATATTATTTTCAATGTTTTAACCGTTAAACAGGTGCGACATAACAAAACTTTGGACAAATCAAGACAAAAACATTTACAAATCTTTGGAACCACGACGGCAACAGAATGATCATCAACTCTTTTAGTGACTATTTTGTTGGACCAAGGCTTCTTTCTACGTCACTGGCAAGTCCCTGCTGCGTATTAAACGGGGTTAAAAATTAGGTCCAAGTGGGACTTTTCTAATAGCATATACAGATAAACTTACAAGAGCAAATGGGAACGACACAAAAAAACGTCCCTTTTTGTCTGACCAGAAAGTATCAAACTTTTTTATCAAACAGCAAACCTGACTATCGAATGAACGCCAGTCTTCTTTTCAATTTGATCATGTCCGTGGCTCTTGACCGCCAAGACCCTCTTTCTCAGTAGCTTGAGGGGCGAGCTTGGGGTCAGGTAACTGCTGGGGGATAGCTGCGATGGTAAGGCCTGCAGCATGTCACCGTTGATGGATCTCTTGAGCAGACGTTCCATGTCGTTACCGGTGTCAACAAACTGACGGATGAAACTATCCCTGGATGGATGACAAATATATGAAGCATTTTAGTTCTGTTGGTGGGCACAAACATTGATAAGGCAAAACCCATCATGAAATTTTGTATCCAATCTGCTGGCCACGACACTTAGGGAGGGTGCTAACTCCCCATGATGACATAAATGGAATATTACTCTAAAAGGGAACTAAAATATCAGTTTTGAAATGTTCTATATGCTCATTCTCTATTTGTCTCGTTGAAAAAATTGTTGAAGATTATTCAGCAATATTTTTTTTTTATTCCAGGCTTCAAAAATAATAAACTTACCTGATCTTTGGTAACGAAAACTCTGATGGAACCCTCTTGAGAGTGACCATTTGCGGCTTGTCCCTAAACAAAACAGAAACGAGAGAGAGCTATAAGTTTGTAAAACTTCACTGAAATTTTTACAAAAAAGGCCCATAAATTAATGAGCTAGACATTTAAAGCTGCTATGTAGAATCTTTTTAAATGTCAAGGCTCATTGTGTGAAAGTTACTGCATTATCATCCTCTGAAGAAGAGACAGACACAGACATACACACCAAAAAACAAAAAAATACACACCAAAAATACACACCAAATACATATACAGTCATACACACCTAAATGACATACACACTAAAAAACAATCGAAAAAGTGAAAACCTGTGGTCTCAACTGCATAATAAATTCCATTATTAAATTCAGCTCACACAAATAAGTAAACATTGTTATTCACTACTGAGACTGTTCATTTAAGGCATACCGCAGATATATGTCGAAGACGGAAATCATGAAAAGCAAAATTTTAGGGAATGTGATCGACGTTGAATGCATTGTCATTGGCTATGACTATCACACACGAACCCCCTCCAATGAATACTTTCAAAAGATTTTTCTAGAGAGGAAATGACCCTTTTACTTACGGAAAGTTGTCAAAGATTCTGAGTCTCAAAGGAACATTCCTTTTATCGGCTTTCTCCTGTGATGCTTGCAATTGCTTCATGTTTTTATGATCCTCGTTCAACTCAAGATTGTCCAAGATGACAGCCACAAAGAGGGAGAGCACGATCTGCCAACAACGGGCATCAAAATTATATTCAGTTGGTGCCCTTAAGGAACGGGCATCGAAATATTACTTCAGTCAGTGTGATGCCCTAAGTCATTGTCTGACGTTTGCCTTAACCTCAACTCCAAATGAAAATGTACTGCTGGTATTATCTTGCTCTCAATAATGTAAAGTCTTATCCCAAATTAAAGGCATCACATCATACTCTTTGACAAAGTTATAGAATGATGGTGTTGGCTATGATGCCCTTGAATCATTTACTAGCGTTAAGTTGTAGCAGTCAATGAGTCTTGAAGATAATTGCAAAACACATATATCTGAAATAAACAAAGCCTTTTCTAAAAGACGCCTAAATGGTCTTTTGGGCAGAATTTTCAATTCCTGTTATCTTTGGTCGCCGGTAGGGATAATTTTTCAGATTCATATGCTACAAATACGCCTCAAAGTTTGTTGCATTGAAACATACAGCTATAGGTGCCACAAACTGTAAACTAAAGCTCTTGTGTGTTGTTTTAAAGCAGACATGTCTCTCTTTCTCTGGTTACAAGCTTGTGTGGGGGGGGGGGGTATTTAAAAAAGTTCATTTTTACATGTGTAAAACTATAACATAAAATGCATAACAATTGTGCTTAAATATATATATATGTTTTGCTTATGTGCCTCAGTTTTTAAAAGCAGATGCTATTAGTTGTGTGTGCTAAGGAGTAGATAGGTTTTGAAGCACTGGAATAGAAGCAGGTTTATTTCAAGGATCGAGATCGTATGGGATATCATTAAAAGGATTTAAAAAAAAATGCCAACAACATAGTAGTCTTAAAAATAAAGTGGAAAAAGGTAGGGATGTAAAGAAAAAGGAGGGTGAGAAACCTTTTGTCTTTAAGGGAGGGAAAGGTGTAGCAGCAGGTTTTTTTTTTTTTAGTATTTGGATAGGCTGGTACCGAACATTTGACAAAACAGCATTCGGAAGGTGTTGTTTGTGGTCAAACCAAACAAGTGAAGACAAGAGAGGGCATGTATCATCCAAACCAAGCACCATAATATCACTGATTTCACTTGGAGGGGGGGGGATAGGGGGGTGGAAAAATGCCTGTCTTATGTTATTTTTAACTTTTAAATGGAAAATATACTACCCTGTTCTCCAGATTTTGAAACACTACTACAAGGTGGATGTTTCTCACAAATTAATTTAACACTGTAAGAGGAAAGAACTAGCCAGCTTTAGCAATATCACAACACAATCCTCAACTACATATGAGGATGGTATTGGTATCCCTTCAACAATATAGGGAAAGATAACAACAATCTGTATAAAGCGGAATATTGGAGAATTTTCAGTAATATAATGATATGAATCTCTGCAGTGCACCAGTGACTATACGAATGGCTTCTGTAAAAAATATATAAGTTGTTGGAAAAGTTTACTTGCATTTTCACATTAACTAGGTCTACATTTCGGTGAGAAGTTATTATGATTTTTTTTCCTTGCTACAGAGGTGGCAGTTACCAAAAGAGACATGCTTTTAACATCATGTGAGTTTAAAAAACATACCTTGCTATTTGCAAACAAGTTAGGTGAATTTCTTTTACTTTTTTTCACAGCAAGCACAGGCAAAAGACAGGCAGGAACATGCCATATCATGTATATATAAATATATAAAGAATAAAGTAGGCTAATGCATCTCTGTGGCACATTGTCATTGGCTGGGCTTGAAGTCATACATATTCATAATGTTGTGTTGCATATGCAAAACCTACTTTCATTAGACAAACATTGAAATGGCAAGATGATAGGATGTCCTTTAGGAACAAATTCTACTGAATATTCATATCAGGCTGGCCAAATTTAAATAATAGATTTTTTTTCCCTTTTTGTATAATATTTTAATTATTTGATTTTCAACTGTATTTCTGTTTCTGTTCTTTTCTCTAATTTAATAGAAAATTTAAAGAAACTGGTCAGAAACTTTCATTTACCAAAATCAATAATTTTACATTTTTGCATGCTAAGAGCCAAGACTTTCAGTATGTTTTGAGGCAGAGCCATTGCAATTCTTTCCGTAGCTAAACAACTTCTAAGATTTTTGGTGTTTGATCGTTTACAACCCGAAGCGACTTTCTTGTCCCCAGCTCGAATATTTACCAAATTGTATGCGAGGCTTAAACTCAAGTCATGATGAAAAATCGATAAACTCGATAAACTTGGCAATGAAATATAAGAATATGAAATATTTACCACAGTAGCAAACAGATGGTAGAAAATGAAGTAGGCTGCAATTGGGAAGGCCAGCTCAGTGGTGGCATTTAGCATACACTCATACATGACAATGGCCCAACCTTTTTGTGTGAGGATTTGAAACATGGACATGAAGGCCTAGAGAGAGAGAGAGACGGAGATAATAGAAGAGACAGAGATAGGCATGTTAAGGATGCATGTAAGGGTGGTGGTGTCTGCTCCTCATCCCGACTGAGATTAGACCATGGTTGCCTATCTCTGCAAGGTGGATCGATCGTTCACTATCGATCATTTTTGTCATGTAAAATTTTCTAGTTTTCTTTTCTTTACGAAACATCAAACTTCCTGGTTGAATTTTTCGATCATTTTTAGAATGTGTTGGGATGTTTGTATGGAAACATGATGTGGGAGCAACCAGCAATGTTTGTTTGCTACATAAGCCAGGTTAAGGATTCAAAGATGCTTTGTATCTGGACAATGTTTAGAGTTTTTTTTTTACACAATAAAAGTTGTAAGTTTGGAGAGAAGCAACAAAAATTGTATTTTAAATGTTAGCTTACGCATGATGTTTGCATGAATATTGCACAACTGGCAGATTTACAGCAACAATAATAATCATAGCTAAAAGAATATTTTTTGATGTAACACTTTTCAAAATAAACTTTTTATTTTCTCTTTGCTAATTCTGCTCTGATTTTATTCCATTGCTGATAGGCAACCATCGTTATAACGGATTTAATTAATTTATCAAACCTCATGGGGATAATGAATATGCATGAGAACACACAGGTTAGAAGATGCCACCTCTCTCAGGATGTTAACAATCGAGAAACAGACACACATTCTCATCTGCACATCACATGCCTCAATTGGTCGATATCAAGTCACATGACAGTTTCATGACAACACAGAGATAATTAATTACTAATGGTACGTTTTCATATTCAGGGATGAGCCTGGGTGAAAAAAATCACAGAATTTTGCAAAAATTGCAGTATAGGCTCCAGTTTGCATATGCTACAGTGTGTTAGGATAATAGTTTTTGTCCCCGTGGTAGAAACGAAAAAGCTCATGCCTGCATATTGCTTTTAAGCCTGGAAGAGTTATATTAGTCGACACACACACATTTTGAAGTATCATAACGCTGCCATATGGAATTTTACCATGGAGCCTGCCAACATCAACAAATTAATTCATGAATTTAGCTGTTTTGTTATTCTTTTTTATTTTGCTTAGGGGGGGTCTTTTCAATGCAGAATCACCAATATTACTCGGCACGTAATTAAGTAAACAAAGTTCAACTAAACTAAAATAAATTAAAGGATTTAAATGTTTCTATCCTTTTTTCTCTGGTTATCTTTCCATGGTTTTGATATCCTCTCTCTTGGTTTTTTTTCCTTTCATTTTTTGACTTTTCTGACCAATTTGATTATGTCACACAGATGAGAATGCAGCTGATGACGGGATGCAGACTTCTCCTGGTTTTTCGATCACAGACGGTTAGTTTACACCGGCTGTTACTTACCACGCTGGTGAACAGATGGTAACACAGGAAAAACACTGCCACAATTGGGCTGTATGAACCAGCAGCTAACATACACTCAGTCATTACCTCAACCCAGGCTTCCTGGGTGAGGATTTGGAACATGGACATAAACGCCTGGACAAAGCCACAGACAGAGAGGTCATAGGTCAAGTCAAGAGAGAGACAAAAGAATTAACAGGTTATATCAACAAATAGATTGTACTCAGCGTCGGAAATACACAGGGGCGACGGGCGATTCGCCCTCGAAAGCACAATTTGCGAGGGCGCAAAAAAACAATTAAAATATAAGAAAAATCGCCCCGGTTATATCAAAGAGGTCCGCGTATAATTTCTTTTGACATATGTTCTTCACTTGTTAACACCTATTTAACTTTATTTACTGAACCAAGATTCTTTAAGATACGATAAAAATTATTTGTTTACCGCCAGTTTTTCTTTGTATGACAAGTTTGTCCAGTTTTGTGAATTCCAAATTCATTGTTTACGTACCCCAAAGACCTAGGCTGTGTCATAGTATAGCCTAAGGATGTACACTGTAGTACCGAACATGCTCAATACAAGACCTACGTCACAGCTTCATACTGTACCCCCTAATATATTACTATGAAATAGCCCTTGCAAACAAAAAAATAGCCATGGCACAGGCATTCACAGGGGCTCTTTTTTTAGTCACAAAATAGCCCCCCTTAATAATTTTTAATTCTGCTCCTGATTGTGTTACCAATAATTATGAGGGTCCATCCAATGTTTCAATAATTTACACTCCCAATTTCCATGCTGAACTTTTTTTGCATTGTTTCACCCCCCTGCTTTTTCCACTCTCTCAAAACACGGACAGGGCTGATGTTCAACCTGGAGCTTATCGTGGTAACAGATGGCTGGCCAAAATATCATGTTGGATAATCACAATTAACGTTTATCCAGGTGACAACCAGATTAGTTATGACAGTCAAGCCAAAACAATCATAAAAGTTACATTTATATAGCTTATCTCTTTTGTTCTGACAACTTTGAATAGAACATGTGGATATTCCAATGGATGACTAGCAAACTTTTGTGAAAAGAATCAGTCCTTAATACATTTATATCTTTTACACTGAATGAGTAGTGGAGAGAAAGAAGAAGGTTATTGTGTTAACTTCAACAACAACAACAACAACAACAATAGGACAAACACAAGAAGAGTGGCGATGTCTTCTACCTCGATGTGGTCTCTTTCAAATACTACTTACATCAGCATTTTCAGTCAGATATTGTTTTTACGGAGCTAATATACATCAACAACAGCAACACCACCACCAAACTGATACAGTACCTCTCCTACAACTCATGGCCATGTGTTTCAAAATATTAACCGGGTAGATTGTATTTCTCTTGAGTAATTACGAATTTGATGCCTTCACAGGTCCAGCTCATTAATGTGCTATTATAGGAGCTCTATACTGTATCAAGTATTGTACTACCAACTTCAAAATCAGTATAACACCTCCCCTTCTCCCTCTACCAACACTGGAAAGTGTTGATCAGACGAAAAGTCAACGTACCTCCCAAGAAATGATAAATGATTTCCTTGGTCCAAATTCTTTTTTTAATTTTCCCCCTCGCCCTCGCTCTGGCTCCCCCACTCCCTTCCCCTTCCCAGCCCACAATGAATAAATATGGAGGTAGTATTTTCTGGAAGATCTAAAACATATATATATATATATTAGTTACTGATGACATTAAAACTGATGAGGTCTGCCTCAATAACGACTGAATGGTCACTTACGTTAGGAAATGTTGAAAACTGCTTCAGGCCCTCTACGCTGCAGAAGAGCTGTAGACTGATGACGGATACCAAGATCAAAGAACCCAGAGTAAACACGACCAGGGTACCGAGCTTCACTATGTGGCCAAAGATCTAACAAAATGGCAAAAGAAAAATACAAGAGAAGTGTCATGGGGCGATTCAGTGATTTATGTGTTAAAGGCACAGGTACTTCATCTCTCAAGAAGGGATTCTTACAAAATGGTCTGGTTGTGATCAATGGCTTCATACAGACATATCATTCTTGTGGGGCACAGCACTTAATTAGGGGGGCACGTTTACTTGTGAATGCAGTCTCGGGAGAGGGGTCTAATGGGAGGGGGTGTTTTTGATTAATTAAGGGTCCTTAGATGCAATCTGGTGCTATATTTTGCAACTTGAAGTAACTTTATGTTCAAGAATTTTCGAGCTTAGTCCGTCCAATATTTATGTTTTTAATTGAGGCAGATAAAGTTTCTGTTTGAGTATTTTTTATAACACTACAAATCGCATCTGGGGGGGGCACAATTTTTTGGGGGAGGGTACATGCCACCCCCGCCCCCCAGGCCACCCATTGGTGACACCACTCGTTGTGGTGATTTGAGATTTGAAATGTTTATAGCTACTTTTTACTCATTTCTGTCATTTTTATTCTTCCCCACAAATGCTATTGTGATATTTATTGTACACAAATTTGAAAACTACAGTCATGATGAGTTCTTGTTAAGGGCATGAATGTAACTTAGGCCAAATATCAGTGTCATTATGAAACATGTCTGACCTCAGTCTGTTTCTTACTTCTGACAATCCATCCCCCCCCCACCCAATTCACAACTAGCACAATTGAAGTATGAGTGACGCAACCTTAAAACACCAGCAAATTTTAAAGTTTAAATTTTGCTGTGATGCTCAAAATCTGTTATGTGTGGCGTGATGCAATGTAGAATTAATTTGAGTTCATTTGTAAAACATCACAATTTTGTTTTTGGAGTATTGGTTCGTCTGGTTTGGTGACAGAGCATATTCTGATATACATGGGCGACATCATAATGCCCCAAAGATACAAAAAGATGATGTCACCTTTGTTGGAAAACAACAGAACTACTGAACGACTCAAAGGAGGAAATAATACATTTAGATTTATGTAGATATTTGATAAAAAAAATGATGAATTAATTCATAAGTTATCAATATGATCTTCATGACATTTATGCAATTTAACTGACAATACACTCAGGAAGCCTGAAATATGCAGGCCTAAATAGTTTTGCGAACAGCTTGAATGCCGTTTCTTGGTTTGTTGGGGAAAATAAAGAGTAGGGATCCTGGAAAATTATATTCTGACCACTGCAAAATAGGGTTATGGTTATAAAAGGTCGTGTGTATAGGCCCCAAATTATAGCACGGTATAATTGCCAGAAGAGTACTTTCCTGGAGGTCTTTACTCTCCAAACTGTTCTCAGACGTTCCAAATGAACCAAAATATAATTGAATGTCCCTGTGAGGTCAATTTCCTCCAGGGTGGTAATAAAAACAGTTTTACAATTTTTGACCAAAGGTGACCATATTTGAATGTCTGGCATATTTCGGGCAAATACAGCATACTTTTAAGTTCTAATGATAAAACTCATCCAATGCAGAGCTGCTCAAAAACGATATGTTTTTAGTAGAAACTTTAAGTCTTTATATATCTTAGTCAAAAAAGGAAAAAAAAAATCAAATAAAAGAGAAAAAATTTAGTGCTAGTTATGTTTCTTTATACAACACCTAATTATATTCCGGCCATTTGATTGGTCAATTGCTCGTCGATTGCATGCAAAATCCGCTCTATTGCACTCTATGAAATAGAACCATGCGATATACTTTTTTAATAATGAATGGTTTCCATTCGTGCAATAGTGCAAATATTTCATTCGTTGAAAGATGTAATTTGTTCCATTCAACTCGGCTGCGCCTGGTTGAATGGAACATTCCATCTTTCAACTCATGAGATATTTGCACTATTGCACTCATAACCATTCATTATTTGTATAATAGCTACTTTGGGTTTCAACATATTAATGTTTAAAATATGTTTAATGTATGGAATGCTCCTTGATGCAAAACTGATGATGATGGTGATGATGAGCAGACAAAATGTTAATGCTAAACCATTTTGTCATAAATTCTAACAACTCAACTAAAAACAAGAGCATCAATGACGCAGTATCTCAATACTGGAAGTTCTAATTTCGATTCCTAATTTCATTTCTTTGCTCTGTCTCTACAATTATCAATATCAATCATGGTACAACAAATAGAGAACTTGCATTTACGCTACTTTGCCACGAATAGTCTCTGCAGGTTACACTTCATCCTGCGAGTGTTGCCTTTAGCGCTCATTGCCTGTTTGTCGAGAGAACGGCGTTGCAAGGTTTAGTAATGTCATAGAATATTTAAGAACTTGTTTTTTATGTGGTATCCTTCATCTTAGGTTAGTCTCTGTTGGACTTTTTGGTCATATAGTTTATGATGTATCGGGTTCCTAGACATCAATCAGCTTATCTTCGTGATGAATTGAAAAGTATTTTTGGATACGTGAAATGGTCATCTTATGTAGGAACTTCTTGTTAATTTTTCTTCACACTGGAGAATATGAATGTGCGATTTAGAACAAAAGAATATAACAGGAATGTGTTTTTTCAAGGTTTATCAGTAAACCGACTAAAAAAAACCACCAAAAAAAAACCAACTAAAAAAAAAAAAAATCTTTCAACATCATTAAAACAACAGAACACCCCTGGATGACATACATTAACACACCATATGTTCATGATTTGAGGCTACAAAAGTTTTTATTTTCCCATTGAGCTTTGGGTTGCATCTTAGGAACTGATCTTACCGTCAACATGACACGTTAATTTAGACTGTTTAGTCCAGTCACTATAACATGATGAATCTCAGCTATTTAAAGGAACATTTTTCAAAAATAATATAGAAATACAACATGCACTAATAGCAATGTGTTTTTTTTTAATGGTCTAAAAATTATATCAAAACTAACTTTGTGTCCTGAAGGTGATACTTTAAGGAAACTTCATTGTTCGTGTGAGAAAAAAATTGCTTAAAAGAAATTATGATATGATTACCTTCCTGGCAAAATCCTCTAATGTTGGAAATAGTTTGATAAGCCTGAATGTCCTCAACACCTGTGATTTGGATAGCGAGGAGAAAACAGAAGATAGTTAGTCTTTGACTTTTTAAATCATTCATAGAAGAAATAAAATACCTGAATTTTGATAGGCTCAGATTAAACAGACTGATGGCATCATTCACTGCTAGTCATAGTTATGCAGTCAAGTCACATTTAACTTGTAGATTAATATTAAACCCGTTTGAGGGACAGCAATGCCATGGTAGTACCATTGTGTGATCAAAATGAAACAACAAAAAAACACTGGAACAGGTACTTTGGAATAATGAATACTTGAGAAGACTGAACATCCAGATGTTGTGTTTATATGAAATGGACAGTCTTATAATCAGTGGATGGAAAGAAACTACCTGGTTTTAGGGGAGGGAGGGATGGGGGGAGGGATTAAGGTGAGTTTTCTTTCATACAGCTTCTCTTTTGACACCTGTGATATGAGGAAACCTTGAAGTGGACCTTTCTACTTCATTGGAGTTGCACTGAGATGATTTCTACAAGATTAAATCACAGGACCAAAAGAGAAAATAAAAGAAACATAATTGGTTGTCCCAAAAAATGAACTCAAAAAAAAAAAAAAACCTTACCTGGAAGTAACAAAACTGGCCAGCTTTTAATTCATTGTAGAATATGACCCTGATGGTATTGCCAATGGCTAGAAACAGGTCAAATTTGTGAAGAGACCTCTTGATGAAACCTCTGAAGCCAAGACAGGATACTTTAAAGAGTACTTCCAAATCAAAGAGAAGGGTAAAAGCCGTCTAGTGAGAAGAGAGAATAGACACGAGAATTTTGTTCTCTGGTGCGCTCTATCAGAGGGACTAAATAGTACATTGGCATTATTTCTGATAAAATTACTGAAAGTGGTACAGGTTTGTGCACAACATCTTTCCACTGGTGAATCAGTATGCCCATTTAGCCCCTGCATGTTGGTACCATATCAATATTCCCCAGGGACTTAATATGTAAAAAAGCTCCATTTAAAGGCATTGAAGACTCGCCCAAAACCGCGTGCGGCCATCTGAAAAAGTTAACTTTCTGTTGCTTGCAAGTGACGTTTAGTTCGTGTCGCTACAAAATGCAGACAGTAATGAAACGTGATACCTTAATTGTTATCTTTAGCTGGACCTGAGACGTCCATCGCTGTATCGTTTGTATACTGTGCTGTTGGTATTGACCGCAGCTGTATGTACTGACTGTAAACTAGTGTCTAATTACCGACGGTAGCAAGCTGTGCGTGTATTTTCTGGGATCAATGGTGATGTTTAAAACTTCTGTTACACCTCATTCGAAACTAGGTCAAAGTACTGGCATTAGACGTTTCTTTTTGCGCGAGTCTTCACACCCTTTAATCACTCAGCCATTTTTTTTTTTTTAAATGAGAGAGAATGTTTTCCTGCATGGCAAGCAACAGGTTTGACACTCTGACACACCGCTGTTGAGTAGAGCGGTAAAAACAGAAACATCGTAGTAGCATCCTACCTGGGCAACTCTCAAAAATATTTGGTAGGTCCGCCATCGGCCTTTATTATATTCCTCTGCGAAGAACATGTTATCGGTGGACATGAGGATGGCATCCAATACGACCACCAGGAGGATGATCACATGAAAGGCTCGAGATTCAAGAATGGTTAGAAAGCACGGTGGTGTCAAGACCTTTGCCCTCTTACCCTCACCGATAGGCATCAGTTTCCACGGTGTGCATGTACCATCGTCCTGCAACAGCTGTGACTTAAAGACATCGAAAACATTAAGATATCTGTTATTAACATTTCTGCGTATGCCGATGCCAAAGTAGGAAGTTTAATCCTTCTTTCTATAAGAGACTAAACATGGTAATGATATAGAGAAGGCATACACTAACAGGGTATGTTCTATTGAACACCCATAATACTAACTACAAGACTAATGGCTTAATATTCCGTGTTATGTAAACTCAATGGAAAACTAGTGAAAGTCATCGCAGCAATACACCACCACCTCAAAAACTCTTTTTTCAACTTGTTGTATTTTGAGCCCCAAAATAGTAATTTCTTTTTCCCCTTTCTCGCTTTCACATGAAAAGATATTGTCCTGAAATATGAGATCCTTACAAGATGTTGTGCTTGGAACAAATATTGTATTTTTATGTTACATCTTATATTCTGTCGATCGGATACACAGGGTTTTCCATGAACCGAGGTAAACTCTCAGGGGATGGAGTGACAAATTAACACGTCATAGTACTGTAACTATCAGAGATGAGCCTGGGGTAAAAATAAAATCACGGAACTTTGCAAAAATTGCGGTATAGGCTCCAGTTTGAGTATGCTACAGTGTGTTAGGATAATAGTTTTTGTCCCCAAGGTAGAAAAGAAAATCACGGATATTCCGCGAATTCGCGGAAAAAGCTCATGCCTGAACTATGCACACATAATTACATTTAACTACCTAACTGTGCCTAAGTATTGCCAGTCAGTGGGATTTTCTAAATATAAAGATAACCTAAGCGTTCAGAATGTCTAAGGAAGTGAGCAAATGTTCAACACAATTAATGACCACTATGGCTAAGAATGCCAGAACACTTCATCATAATAATAACAATTAATAATGATCAATTTATATAGCGATAGGTTTCAAAGTGCTTTGAAAGAAGATATATCACCCCTGGTCGATGATAACCTGTCCCAGAGACAATCCCTCCAGTCAGCTGCAGATACATACTGCACCCAATGACAAGTTACCTCACAGGTACTCATTTAACCCCTGGGTGGAGAGAGGCAAATTCAGATAAAGCATCTTGCCCAAGGACACAACGTAATGAACTAGGCAGGAATCGAACCAGCAATCCTTGGATCACAAGTCCAACACCTTAGCAAATTGGCCACCACGCTCTCTGTAAAATTACCTCGTCTTCATGACGAGGTATTGCACCTTTACGGTTATCC
This sequence comes from Apostichopus parvimensis, assembly GCA_000934455.1. Taxonomy (NCBI): domain Eukaryota; kingdom Metazoa; phylum Echinodermata; class Holothuroidea; order Aspidochirotida; family Stichopodidae; genus Apostichopus; species Apostichopus parvimensis. The sequence continues at coordinate 120,223 of KN882548.1, forward strand.
TTAGAGCATTTGGTATCATTTTTTATTGTTTTTTTGTATATCAATGATGCATGGATTACATGAGTCAAAGATCTAAGTTGTGGAGAAATGTTAAACCATAGGCCAAAATTTGGATACAGACTGAGGGAAAGCCACAATCTTTGGAAAAACTTGTTTAACCTTTTGCTATACACACACACACATGCAATTCACTGCACGCTACAAGACACATTTTTTTCAGGCAAATTTTTACGGGAAGTGACGTGTGTCTGGGACAGACAGAGTTTAACTTTCTTTCTTTGTTTCGTTTATTTCTGCCAAAAAAAAAATTCTGAAATCACAATGATGTACATGTACAATGATGGTCCCTTACAAAGTAAAATGAGAAAATTTTGTATCTATAGAGAAAAGAAAAAACAACAAGCAAACACATAGAAATCAAACACATAGGGGTTACACAGAACTGGGAAAGGAAACATTAATACAATGTTCGTCGAGTAGATAATGTTTAAGAATGTCTTTCATAAGATGAAATTGATTTGCTATTCCTAATGTTTTCACTTAGAGAAATTCCAGAGGGCGACACCAGAACATCTAACTGACTGTAAACATCGGTTAAAAAACTGAGCAGAGAAAGCTTACCATCATTGTCATTCAAAGACAAGCTGATAAATAAAGGAGATTTATCGGCGACCGCAATTGATACACTTAAAACTTCTGTATTTTCCTGTTAATACAACTTGACAGCCTATTAAAATCTACAAAATAAGGTTGAAAGTATTAATATGAAGTCAAACCTTTGAGGTCATGAATCCACTGTTGGCTGACTTCGCTTGGTACATTTGTCTAAATTGAACTCTAATCTCAGCAAAGGTTTCAATGATGACAGCAATAAAGACATTCTTTACCAGCCACGAGAGGAAGAAAATCATGGTGATGAAGAAGAAGTAACCGTAGTAGGGAGAGAAACTATCTGTGACTTTGTAGAGGATGAAGACCCATCCTTCCAAGGAAGCGCTCTCGTATACAGTGAAAATGCTCACAACTGTGGGAAGAGGGGGTGGGGAAATTGATACAGTGTAATCCTTCAAAGCTAGAAAAATGTTTAAAATAAATAATTTAATTTTTTTTTTAATATAAAAATTTAAAAAAATTTTAAAAAAATATTAAAAAAAAAAATAAAATTAATAAAATTAATAATTTAAAAAGTATAAATAAAATAAATAATTTAAAATAAAATAAATAACTTAAAATAAAAAAAAATACATAAAAAATAAATAAAATGGAAATATATTTAACAAAATAAAAAACAACAACAAATGGTCCAATGTATACAGATTTCAGGCTAATGGTCACAATTCCCTGTAGAGTTTCAGAACACACCCAAACTGATACACATATACATCCTTTCTTTGAGGAATTGTTGAAAGTTGCAACTACTACAAAACTACCAGAATAAAACAAACTATTGACACTTCTTTATTTTGACTGAGGTATTAAAATAATTAAGTCTAAACAGAGGTAGTGACATTACCAATTAAGCCTTAAAGTGTTTTAAGTAAAAATAAAATAATAATAATAACAAAAA
>KN882548.1:179247-190403 GCA_000934455.1 Apostichopus parvimensis
AATTGTGTATGTATGCATATGTGTATATATATATGTATTGTGAGTGGTAGGGGTGGGGTGGGTGGGTGGGTTATACGTATTGGGTTGGTGTGTGGGTGGATATAAGTGTTACTGTTTTCTTGTATTGTTCTCTCTATTTACTTGTGGGAGCACTCTACTAGACAAGCCCTCTGGGTTTTTTGGAGTGCTTCCTTTCACAATTTTCCCTGTTGTTGATATGTTTTGTCACTTAGTTAACTTTTCTGTATTTATATTGTGAAGAAACAAATAAATGAAATATACAACTCAAGATCTATAAAGAAAAAAGAACTCTTTAAACAAAAACAGCTCCTTGCGTTTTACACTGAACTAGAGAATGTCCGGTACTAAAATGAAACACAAGATTGATTGTTTTATTGATGATCATAACCAGCCACGCTACCAGTGAACACTTTAATATAAATAACAAACTTAAAATATGACTTTCATGCTGCCTACAGAAGCTCTTCACTTAGCACAATAAACACTCACCAAGCTGTCTCTTGGCTTCTGGCCAGGATGGTTCATGACCCTTCAGAATCATCACAGCTTCCATGACTTTCTCCACCAGAGCTGGAGGTCTACCGTACGACTTGATCTCTCCAATATCTTTCTTATTCAAAGCCTCCAAGGCCTGCCAAAATCAAACAACAAAAACAGGTTGTACTTTTTGTGAAAAATTAACTAAGTTCATAACATTTAACTACACCTAATGGGGAACTATTCCTGATGTTTTCTTTGCACAGATTAATGTAAAAAGATGTGACGAAATGGAAATTTAGTGCTATCGTTGCTAAAATGTCCTCAAGGCACCCCCCCCCAAACTCCCTGGCAAAAAAACCCACCATCTCTCCCACATCCCCTTCTATGTTTTTCATTACATTTTAATTGCTACTTTATTTGTTGATCTCCATTTCTGATACAGTGAACCTTACTTGCCAATAGGCATATCAGTATTGCATAATTTTCCTATCTACATCCCCCCTTCCAAACAATGTAAAAACAACTTCTATATCCATGACTGTGTTCATTAAGTAACACACCTTGACTGCTTCTTCCAGTACTGGCAAGGCTTCTGCTAGATCCAGTTGAGCGGCGTCGGCCATGGTCTTACATCTTGCCTCTTCTTCAGAAATCTTTTCACTCCTGGCTTGAACAGACTGTTAACGAAAAATAATAAATCGAGAAGTATTCTTCCTGAATCTATCCAGCTACGTAATTGTGACTGACCAACACTCACCAGGCAATGTAGCCGATATGGACGACAACCTTCTTGCTGCTCAAAAACATCCACAATGGACTATAAAAAAGGTTACTGTGACAAGATATATAAATTCAGAACATCACCTAATCATTTGAAACCTGAATTATGGAAGTGAAATTTTGATACCTTTTGCTGCTCGTCGGCCTCTCGTTTCTGTTGTACGATGACCACTAAGTACTCCTCGCACTGTTTCTGGAATTGAGCGACTTTGGTCTTGGCTTCCTCCAGCTCCACCGACATGACCTCCACCTTGGCTCTGGTGTCATCAATCTTATACAGACCGTTCTTTAACTTATTTGCTGCATCACCCAACTCTTTCCTCTTCTCTCCCAAAAGTCTACGGAAAAGAATTATTTTAACTCATTGGTTGGAAATTTGATTCACGTGGAAGGATCTGCATTTTATTCTGCCATGCGTTGAATTATAATAATAATTAGGAAAATAGACATGACTTGGGGCATCACTAGTAAGTTTCAGCTGGAGGTAAGGAAAGGAAAAGGGGTGTAAGAGGGGCAGGTGAATATTTGGGAGGGGGCTGTTAAAGTGCTCTTCTCTGAAACACAATACTGTAATATGTAAATGATCCTGAAGATAAATGTAAGAGAAAGATCCTGTGCATTGTTATAATTATTATTATTATACAATTAATCACACTTAATTTGTCAGCATTTTTCTTTTTATCATTCTTTCTTGGCAAAAATTGATGTGTCTTTACCATGAAACTTAATGATACATTACTCTCCCTTCAATATTTTCTTGTATGTGAAGATGGTTGTTTACATATGTATTGTATACATGTTTATGTATTAAATATGCATTGGATATGTGGTTTAATGCGTATTACATATGTATCATATATGGCTACATTCATATGACATACATATTGTATATGTGGAAATATACATGGTTCAGTTGCAAGTGCTTCTTGTTAAATATTTCTAAATAAAACAAAACTGTTAGCAAACTGAATATATATTTCTCTCAAAGAAAAAAAAATTTACATTTTATATCCAGCTACTAGTTCCAAGTAATTGGTTGGAGTGACATAGTTATGCCTCTTGAGTTCAAAGAGCATCTGTCTTGAGCTGTCCACTACAGATCGATGTATCGTACAGAAAATGGAGGCGATGTTCGATTTAGCCTGTAAACAAAACAATCCAAAGGGTAATTGTCTGTAAATGCTTAAGATTGGTAGGAGATATAAGTTTGCTAGAATTAGTCCGCCTCCAGTAGTAAATGTGACATTGACACATTATAAATTTCAAGTATTACATCAAAATATTATGAAATGGATCAATTATAATTTTACCGTTTGTTTTTAAAGTTAAGATGAAAATAAAGAAGTTTTTAAAGTTAAGATGTTTTTGAAGTTAAGATAAATGCATCACTATAAGCAGTATAAAGGTGCCAATAAACTGCTACCTTACTTTTACAACTTTATCATCTAAAGTGACTTTTTTTAAGGTGAAGAAAACTAACCTCTTCCTCCTCTCCTACGTCTGTTGTTTCGAGATATTTCTCAGCGACCTCAATCAGAGCTTCCTTTGGCCATTCACTAAACCAGTCAATAGTCGTACAGTTGACAAAGGCTGGGTACATACGAATCAAATTCCTGTAAGATTTAACCAAATATACACAGATCAAGGAGAGAAAAGAGAGAGAGGTAGAGAGGGTGGGTGGTTGGGTGGGTGAGGGAGGGAGGATAGACATCTCACAATACAATGATTTACCAAGATTATAAAAGGTTGTCAAAAAAGGAAATACCCTACCACAATCTACCAAACCACAAACCAAGAATAAAGGACATCAACTAAACATATTTCACCTATCATATGCACAATAAATACTTGGAGTTTACAATACTTTTATTAGCTGATGTTTGGGCACTGACAATTAGCTGCAGATGTAATTTTGATCAAACCAAGCTACACAATGTACACAATTTAGTATGCTTCACGTCCAGGCAATCCTTGCTTTATACAAACGTTTGTTTTCGCACAGCAATATTGGTATTATTTTAGGTTTCTACCCATACTTGTCCCCCTGGCCCCCTCTGCCAAGAAATCCTGGATTTTGACTGGATATAGAGATAAACAACACTGTTCGTTTATCATTGTCTTTATATATATTTTGTTTACGTACCTGAAGGTTTCTCCGACAGGGCTGATCGCTAAGACCACGTGAAGGTTGGTTCTGACCCTCTCAATGAAATAGTTGAACATGCTCTCTGCGTTCTCCGCAATGCCGTCCTTCTTCGCTTCCTCGGCGAGGGCGGTCTTGACTTCTTCAAATTCATCGGCTTTGTACAGATTGGGGACCTCTCCGGAGCTGAGGATGTTGTTGATGTCTTCAAAGAATGCATCGTCCACGGCTTGAGTGTCGTTGAAGAGGAAGATTGTGGGCTTGTTCTCTACCCCAGCCATGAAGTAGAGTCGCTTCAGATCTATGAATTAATAAAGAATGTGTTCTGACAGATTTTGCAGATAATTCATAACGTATTACAAAGAAAGATGTTTTTTTTGTTTTAAAGGTTTTGGTCTGTTTTATAGTCTTCTTGTGTTTTTAGATTTTTGTGCTCGTATTGTAAAATACTGTTTAATTTTTTTTTTTTTTTTTGGTTCTTTTTATTCCTTTGATTTCTCTGTCTTTTTATTTTTTTCATTTTTTTGTTTAGGTTTTGTAAAATGCCTAGAGGCCTTTTGGTATTTGGCGCTATATTAAGAACTTATTTATTATTATGATTATTATTAAAGATTAGCCCTCCTCAGATGTTCAAGACTGATTTTTTCTTTAAGAGTTGTGAGGTAGACTTCGATGCCTGGTTGTCAGACGATTAAAACTATACCTGACTATCAACGCTACGGTTATAAAAAGCCTGTTGAAACAAGAACGAAACTTACCATCCCTGAATTCGAGTTTCCTGTAATGTTTCGTAACTTCAATCTGGAAGGTGTTGTATTCACAGATGGCTGCAGAGAGCCTGGTCAAGCTCTGACGACCACTTCCGCCTATACCGATCAGTAACATGTTACCCCTTGGTTGACCAATCACTCGGATGATGCGAGAAACTGACCATGAAGAGAAATGTCGGATTAAATTAGAATTGGAAATTTGTGATAAAGAATTAAACATGACTCAATAGAATTCAATAGAATAGAACTCAATTTGTAATTTGACTTTAGACTAATGTTACCATTTGCCCTTTCTTTTCAAACAGCCTACACTTGGAAAAGAAGTTTTTTACAGGGGAATTGTGATAACTCACTTATTAGCACTCAAAGACATTAGAATGAATTAATCGAGTTTAGCGCGGGTGGCATAATTGAAACAAAAACAAAGTTTTTTGCTACATTGACGAGAGAGAGTGTGCTTGCTTTAGAAGGTGTTTGTCTCAGGGCAAGTTACCATGTTCTATTGCATCTCTGAACAGCACCAGGTCCATGGAGATGACTCCAGGAGTGTCATTGTAATCCTCTAAGGCATCTTCCATGAACTTCTTGAGGGGATCAAAATCTTGCAAGTCCTCGTAGATGGGAACGTCCGCTTGAGACATGTAGTCACCTGGACACAAGGTCAAATGAAAACATTAAGTATTGCAAGTGTAATTCAACTAACCTGTACTGACAAGTTATATTATTGAGACAAGTACATATATCCCATATTATATATTCATTGTAATGGACAGATACTGCACATATTGAAGAGATGCTAAAATAGCACATATTGATACTGTGTGTAATTACTGTTCGTTGATACCGTAATACTATAAACTCTAAATATAAACTAAACTTCAGGCCTAGAACAGATAACGTAACTAAAGTATACTGTAATTAAGAAATAGATGCTACATACCTCCCAATGAGCATAAGTAATATATAGCATAGACAATACATATTACACATAATACTATCAAGGATTCTCAGGTAAGTTTTGGTATAAGGGACAGAGAGAAGTTTTGGTTGGAGCAAACAAGGGTGAAGAGAGAGAAAGAGATAACCACACTTAGTTTGAACACTGTGCAGTTAGACCAGTGTGGTGCTCAAGCCTACAGCTGTTAGAGGCCTGCATATCAGATAGGTGCAAGACTGTGGTAGATATATCTGAGGGCGCGATTGAAGTCTTTGTGGACTGGATTTGGCCCATAGACCACCTATTGAGAACTCCTGGTATACTGCCTATCTTAACCATAGGTATTTCCATATCTGACACTGATATAGCAAAACTGACATTGTTATAGGTCATTATAAATGATAAAGATGTACTACATCATAAAGATAATACTGCATATCCTGAACATATTTAACATTGACCTAACATAGACACCACATACCTAACACTGACCTAACATATATACCTTATATCTAACACTGACCTAACATAGATACCACATATCCAGGGCCATCTATGATAACCTGCCAAGGTCATTTCATTTGACATAAAGGACACTAAGGACTGTAACTCAGTGGTTATCGCCAGTGCCTTTCAATCATAAGGTCCCCGGTTCGAGTCACTTTAAGATTAATGAATGTCGTCCATTTACAGAGTTGTTGACAATTGACAATTCATAATCATAGACGTTAAATATGAATGTAAGAGACTGACTTCGGTCAGCTTGCGGCTTTGATAAGCCAATGATGACTTTCTACGCGAGTTCCTGCTTGCAGGAGGATCTAAAGTACATACATACACACATACATTTATATTATGTATGATGTAATTATCCAAATACAGACAGATTCTTACCGAATATCGGAGGTTGTTTGCTGGGACAGATGTTATGGAAGGTCTGGTCAAAGAGTGTCCCAAGTTTCTCACTGATGATGTTGATGAAAGCTTCAGAATCGCTCTCATCCACCAGACGATCAGAGTACACCCTGAAAGAAGAGACAGATCAAAACGTTGATCATTTTATTCAGCTAGTCTTGAATGAATATACAGTTTCGATGACTATTTGAAAGCAGAATAAAGAGACTGGCTTTGTTTTCCCTCTGATGTATGGTTGATGTGTATTAGTTAGACAAAATATAAGGATCCGGGGAATCTACACAAGTTAATTTTCACCAATTCAAATACCACCAATTTTGCACATCTGACAATTGCAATGTTTTAACCACATCACTAACCAAAATTCACCAAACTATTATCATAAACATACAAAATTAAAACAACCATACAAACCTGAAACATTCATGGATCCAAAGTCGTGTCATACTGGCCTTGGTGTCGTGAAAGTCCTTGTTGGCCCTCAGCATCCCCTGGAAGACCTTAGAGATGTCCCGGAGGTTAAAGAGGTAATGGATCTTGGCCGGAGTGGGGAGGAACCGCAGGATGACCGACTGGTAGACCTCCAACGTTGCCTGTGTCACCACATCACCGATCGGCTTCACGTCCTCTTCAAAATCTTGTAACTTTTGGTTGATCATGGTGCCAAAGATACGCTTGATTTGAGAATCCTGGAATATTGTGGGACAAATAATTTGACCTACAGTTACACTGATTTCCATGTTTCAGTGGGGGAAGGGGGAGGGGTGTTATTGTTAGGTCTTATTGTCCTATTTGTATGTAATTGTGTAGTTTGCTTTAAAAATACTTTTGATTGGTCTTTTTCTCTGTGTTTTTATGGAGCAGAGCACCCTGTCAAGCCAGCAAGGGTTTTTTGTACCATGTTATTTGTAAACATTTAAATGCATGTTGTGAAAACAAAATATATGAAATAAACTTTCCATGAAAATATCATTCTAGTAGTGATGTCAAGGGTTGTTTTCTTGACTGCATTAATGAAACATTGAAGTTATCCTATCAGAAGAGCTAGAGGTTAACTTTTAGTATGATAAAACGTTAGGTTTCTAAATTTTGTGGTAATATAAATTACAACTTTTTTTAAATGAAAGTCAATCAAATTTTATGAAAGATAACACATCCATTAGCTTTATCTGGGATGATTAGAACATTTTGAGATTAGTTGATATGAAGAATGGTCACAACTAACGACAACTAACGAAGGACAAATGACTTCATGCAGCTACAGTACGAAAAGGTAAAAATATGGTTAACTTTCATCGCAACTGATTCAGAGAAATTCATTCATTCGGTCATTTATTTGTTTCTTCACAATAAAAATACAGAGAAGTTAACTAAGTGACAAAACATATCAACAACAGGAAAATTTTGAAATTGTGAAATTGTCTTAAGAAACTTGTTGTAGTTCCAACTTTGACAAGTCACCCCATAATACTAAAGTATAAGGATTCTACTAGTTAACACGTGTTGTATGTTGGTATATCTGGATTTGATAATGCGTCATAAAGACTTACACTGGGGAAAGTCATATTGATGAGGTTAAACCTGCTCTGCAATCTTTTCGAGATGACCATACGACCTCCTCCTGGTGGTCCCATGGACACCAATAGCTGCATGTCCTACTCAAATGAGAAGAGGTGAGAAGATAGTAAACAATAAAGCACTCAAATTAGAGGCTTTTAAGCCCTCCCCCACCCCCCACGCACCCCCCTTTCCATCATCCTCCAATCAATAAAGTTTCCCTTTCTGCCCAGAGTTGTAAAGTAATCATTTTTGCTCTGCTATACAATGCATTTCCAATGTGGCAAAAATAAAACTCCGAAAAGACAACTTTTAAATCATTTAGGAAGGTGTGTTTGAGGCTTTACACCAGGGGTGGGCAACCTTTTTGAATGAATGGGCAAGATATAAGGAGTGAAAAATTGACTGGGCCGTACCTAACCAACGACCTGCTGTTGATTTCAAACCTTTGATTCCGAGTATCTCAAGCAATAGGTGTGTGTACTTAATCTGTATTCACAAAAACATAATGTCAATAGATGTCAATTGATAATTAATGGGGATAATAGGCCTACCTGACAGCATCATTAGTGCAGATAAATTCTAAGCAGTTAGCTCGTTTTTTGTGATGATCTAAAATAGATTGATTTTTTTTCTTTTCTTGAGACATCTCGCGGGCTGCAAAAAAATCACTGGCAGGCCGCATGTGGCCCGCTGGCCGTTGGTTGCCCACCCCAGCTTTACACCTACCTTGATATACTTTGTGGTCTGTTTGAGTCTGTCATACCAGAAACTGTAATCCATCCACATCTTCATGAGTTCCAGAGGTGGTTGAGAGCCAAAGGTATCTTTAGCAGGCATGTTAAAGTCATCCATGAAAGTTAGTAGTTTCTTTCCTCCGATTGGTACGTACACACCTGATGATATCATCAAAGAGATCTCGTTTAATCTAAACGCTTGAAATTTGGTGTACTTCCACTGAGTACCCACAATAGAGCAACATCTTTTTTAAATCTGACTTGTACATTTTTGGTGAAATGAAATTTTTTCTTTATTTCTTTGGTGTAAAACCTGTGTTCTTGACTTATTGTTGGAATGGTTAATAAAAAATATATCACAAAACACTTAAAGTACACTGGGATACAAAACATATTCAAAACTGATAAATTTGAACATCAAAAATATGGAAATATAAAACATACAAATTTGACCAAAAAAACTGAACCGTACCCTTGGTTCTCTTTTCCACACGGCTCTCAATAATGTCTTGGACGTTATTGGAAGTGGTCTGAGCTGACATATTGATGGTCAGTACACTATACTGCTGAGAATCCAGGGTCCCACAAACACTCTGGGCCACAGAGGTCTTTCCAGTCCCCACGGGACCAACCAGCATGACAGGTTGCTCCCGCTTGATCAGGGCCCCCACCAGGAAGTTGTATCGGACTGTATCTACAGTTGGAACCATGATCTTGAAGAACTGAGCACTGTTGAATATGAAAGTAAGGAATTACTTCTTGGAATATAACACATTTCATTTCATATCACAGTTCCCTTCTTCATAACTCCTGCCGCCACCTCGCCCACGTTCCCCCACCCTTTCCCCTCCACCACAAAACTAACCCGAAAATATTTATACCCCAAGCGATATATACATAATAACATTAATTACCGCAGCATATCTGAGATGATTATATGCCCCTAAAAGTAGATCTCCTTACATATCCTTGCCAAGTATATTCACAGTCATCAACTCAGAAACATGAAAACATGAAAGCATTTTTCATGTCATATCTCGCATACGATGGCAAACAATTGCTCTATCATCATTCTTAAGAAAACTATGTCTAGTAGTCACACAACATTTAGTCCAACCTTTCTTGCAGGATGACATGAAAAGAATACATCGGATCATCTGATCATCTGATCCTCTGAAGTTTTACACCAGCTTTCTTAAAAGTCTTTGCACCAAAATCATTGATTTTAAATTTCTAATCTATTTATCTGTCTTATATTTTACTCAACTTTTACGCAAATGAGCAAAGACATTTATGGCTAGAACAGGATTACAAACTTGGGGGCCACCAGAAGGGGAGGAGGGGCCACCAGAGGGGGGCCACCAGAGGTCACTGATTTGAGTCCCATTCTAGCCATAAATCTCTTTTCTCAACCACTGTTTATAGACATTATTATACAATTGTGATGTTTTCCTTACTTGTTTGGATATCTCCATCCACTCCTGAGTTTATCCTCCCAGTGAGACCAGCTCTTGTTCTTTGCGTCTACGTAGTACTCGTATACCGTGTCCTTGTTTGGGAAAGTGCCCTCGATTTCTCGGATGTAGTTATCCAGTTTCTTTCTCCCGTCTTCGTCCACCGAGCAGCAGACGGACCAGATGAGGCAGAAGAGGAACCACAGCTCGATCATACGCTCGTAGTTATCCCTGTCAGCGGGATCGACCTACATTTGAAATAGGAAAGACAAAACAAATGTTACATTCTTCAAGGTTTAGTTTACACCTGAGAAACTTTCTACTCAATCCTACATTTTGATATTTAAAGAGTTTATACACGTCAACATGAAAATTAAATGTGGTATGATAACTTACAGCCTTCTCTCGGAAGAAACTGAATATACATAAATATATGCCATGTTGATATAGTTACCCCATTCGCTGGTGTTCCCAAAGCACTAAACAGTTTACAGAGAGATGCCACTCCATTGAGTTCAGCAATTGGGACCAGCTCACTACAGTTGTGCTTCTTGAAATCCTGTATCTTGTTCAAGTACTTGTCGAAGAGCCTCTGGAGAATTTCTCGTCCCTCCTGTCGACCGAAACAGAAACACAAGAAAAGCGGGGATAGATTAAATACAGCACAAAATACTTTGAACATTTAGTATGTTTATCCACCATCATCTATGAAACAATTGATTTGCTATGACAAACTAAAAAGTTAGTATTTGGCTGTAGATGTATGTCTGTTCTAACTTGAGATGTTCAATGTTGACTCACCAACTACATAGCAGGTTACCATGCGTGGTCCCAACCTACGTACTATACTATCAAAAGAAACCTCCAATAAATATTCAATAAATTTTATCATTCCCTTCCTAGACATAGAGGTTTACAGGATAATTTCAATAACTCCATCTTTCTGATCATCCAGTGGCTATAGAGACGGCAAAACTCAGACAACTGAAAGTATCCTTGCAGGGGGGAGGGGGGAGGGGCGGGGAGGGCTTGACAGCCATACCATCCACTACACATTCAACTTTCAAGGACAACCAAAATTGATGTCTGGACAACCTAAGGGAGAAGGGAAAGGATGGGATGGGAAGCCATGGGAAGGGAAGGGTTGTCATTGGGGGGGGGAAGGAATGAGCAATAAACTCTCACCTTATCTTTGATGGTTTCTAGCCAAGAGTGGACATATGGTTGCCATCCCATATCAGCATAGTCAGTGTATACCATACCACAACGACTGACGGTAGCTGGAGAGGCGACTGCCAGGTCCTCAACCTCAAACAGGAGGGTGACCTACAAAAAAAGGGATTGGCACTGATGAGATAGTTG
>KN882548.1:190453-203305 GCA_000934455.1 Apostichopus parvimensis
CCGCTTGATCAGGGCCCCCACCAGGAAGTTGTATCGGACTGTATCTACAGTTGGAACCATGATCTTGAAGAACTGAGCACTGTTGAATATGAAAGGAAGGAATTACTTCTTGGAATATAACACATTTCATTTCATATCACAGTTCCCTTCTTCATAACTCCTGCCGCCACCTCGCCCACGTTTCCCCACCCTTTCCCCTCCACCACAAACATAACACTTAAATATTTATAGCCCAAGCTTTATACATAATTACATTAATTACCGCAGCATATCTGACATGGTTATATGCCCCTAAAAGTATTTCTCTTTATGCATCCTTGCCAAGTATATTCACAGCAATCATCTCAGAAACATGAAAACATGAAACCATTTTTCATGACATATCTCGCATACGATGGAAACATTTGCTCTATCATCATTCTTAAGAAAACTATGTCTAGTAGTCTCACAACATTGAGTCCAACCTTTCTTGCATGGACCTCATAAAATGAGGATGACATGAAAAGAATCTATCGGATCATCTGAGGCTATGTCCTCAGAAGTTTTACACCAGCTTTCTTGAAAGGTCTTCTCACCAAAATCATTGATTTTAAATTTCTAATCTATTTATCTGTCATATTTTACTCAACTTTTTACAGTTGCAAAAGAGCAAAGACATTTATGGCTAGAACAGGATTACAATCCTGGGGGCCACCAGCCCAGGTGCCTGTAATCCATAGGTTGGGGGTCACCAGCCCAGGTGCCTGTAATCCAGAGGTTGGGGACCACCAGCCCAGGTGCCTGTAATCCAGAGGTGGGGGGCACCAGCCCAGGTGCCTGTAATCCAGAGGTCACTGATTTGAGCCCCATTCTAGCCATTAAGTTTGTTTAAGCTCTTAACCACTGTTTATATATTTTATATATTTTATTAGCTCAGTGGTTAACGCCGGTGCCTTCCAATCATAAGGTCCCCGGTTCGAGTCACTCCAAGATTAATGTATGTCGTCCAGTTACAGAGTTGTTGATAAATGACAATTCATAATCATGGACGTTAAATATGAATCTAAGAGACTGACTTTGGTCAGCTTGCTGCTTTCATTAGCCAATGAGGTTTCTTCACGAGTTCCTGCTTGCAGGAGGATCTAAAATAATACATACACACAAACATTATTATACAATTGTGATATTTCCTTACTTGTTTGGATATCTCCATCCGCTCCTGAGTTTATCCTCCCAGTGAGACCAGCTCTTGTTCTTTGCGTCTACGTAGTACTCGTATACCGTGTCCTTGTTTGGAAAAGTGCCCTCGATTTCTCGGATGTAGTTATCCAGCTTCTTTCTGCCGTCTTCGTCCACCGAGCAGCAGACGGACCAGATGAGGCAGAAGAGGAACCACAGCTCGATCATACGTTCGTAGTTATCCCTATCTGCGGGATCGACCTACATAGAAATTAGGAAAGACAAAACATTAACAAATGTTACATTCTTCAAAGGTTTAGTTAACACCTGAGAAACATTATACTCGATCCTACATTTTGATATTTACAGAGTATACATGAAAATATGGTATGATAACTTACAGACTTCTCTCGGCAAAAACTGTATTAAAATAAATATATGCCATGTTGATATAGTTACCCCATTTGCTGGTGTTCCCAAAGCACTAAACAGTTTACAGAGAGATGCCACTCCATTGAGTTCAGCAATCGGGACCAGCTCACTACAGTTGTGCTTCTTGAAATCCTGTATCTTGTTCAAGTACTTGTCGAAGAGCCTCTGGAGAATTTCTCGTCCCTCCTGTCGACCGAAACAGAAACACAAGAATAGCGGGGATAGATTAAATACAGCACAAAATACTTTGAACATTTAGTATGTTTATCCACCATCATCTATGAAACAATTGATTTGCTATGACAAACTAAAAAGTTAGTATTTGGCTGTAGATGTATGTCTGTTCTAACTTGAGATGTTCAATGTTGACTCACCAACTACATAGCAGATTACCATGCGTGGTCCCAACCTACGTACTATACTATCAAAAGAAACCTCCAATAAATATTCAATAAATTTTATCATTCCCTTTCTAGACATAGAGGTTTACAGGATAATTTCAATAACTCCATCTTTCTGATCATCCAGTGGCTATAGAGACGGCAAAACTCAGACAACTGAAAGTATCCTTGCAGGGGGGGAGGGGGGAGGGGCGGGGAGGGCTTGACAGCCATACCATCCACTACACATTCAACTTTCAAGGACAACCAAAATTGATGTCTGGACAACCTAAGGGGGAAGGGAAAGGATGGGATGGGAAGCCATGGGAAGGGAAGGGTTGTCATTGGGGGGGGGAAGGAATGAGCAATAAACTCTCACCTTATCTTTGATGGTTTCTAGCCAAGAGTGGACATATGGTTGCCATCCCATATCAGCATAGTCAGTGTATACCATACCACAACGACTGACGGTAGCTGGAGAGGCGACTGCCAGGTCCTCAACCTCAAACAGGAGGGTGACCTACAAAAAAAGGGATTGGCACTGATGAGATAGTTGTAGAAATGAACAACATATTTTCATAGAAATGTTTCTTAGTATGTGGTTATCAGTTTTCCTGCTCAACATCATGAGCAATTACTCGGAATAAGCTACACACAGATATACATCAAAACTATGCATAGGTAATAACATCAAGTGAAAAAAGGGATATTGCACTCGAATGAATTTTTTTGGCCAGATGCACGTACCAGTTGTCTCTTAATATAACTTGACCAGTATGAAACAAATTGAGGCTCATACTTAACGTCTTACTTATTTTGGAGTATCTTGAGAACTATCGACAGGTCTGGTTAGTTAAAGTTAATTAATAATTTAAGATTTAGTTAGAATTATCTAGAAATTTGAATAGTTCTCATAGTATCATGTACATTTCCTAGAATTTGGTTTAAAATTACACTTCTAATGCAATTTTTCCCCATTTAAGGACCTTACGATATTACCCTAGATCAAAAACCTTATCAGAATTCACAATCGACACAACTTCCGAAATTGGCCAGAAAAAAAGAAAGAAAAAAATGTTGGGTCATCTTTCACTATAAATATGCTTGAACTGACTCACAAATTGGAAATAATTAAATGTGTGAGTCATAAAGTGATTGTTTTTCCCTTCACATTATCTATAATGAACAATTATTTTTTTACCAATACCTTTAATATTTTGATGGTAAAAAACTGAAGCTATTGTTACCACAGAATTTCCTTCCCATCCTTTGCATGTAAACTTAATCTCACCTGGTCAGGCATAGCGATTCTTTCACCGTTGATGAGGGTCAACACCTTGTTGTCGTCCATCACAGAGTTCATGCTCTCGATCCAGAGAGTATCCACAGGAGCATCGAAGAGCAGCCACTTCTCTTCAGGTTTTTCGTCTAATTATAATTTTGGAAACAAGAAAATATTTTCCATTTACTTTTATGTAAAGGACATTTTGAAAGTCTAGAAATTTATAAGCCTGCAATAGTGATAAGAATAGTTTGTACAAAGCAAGATTTAGATGAAGTAATCCTCTGGAGAAGAAATTTCAGTTTTCTATTTAATGTTAATCAACAATAGAAAAACGGACAGGGAAATTAGAGAGAAACTGTCAAATAGCAATAAATTTGGGCCAGATTTGGGATTCAGTTACAGGTTCAAATCTTGTTCTAGCCACAAAAAAATTCTTTCCTCATTCCAAGTAAATTTTATATGGATACAAACCTGCACATGTCTGTCTCATGACACAAGAGAGAACACCATCGGTCCATTCATTAGTATTGAGGTCAAATTCTCCATACAGCTCTCCCAGAGAAAGAGCTTTGGGGTTAATGGGGTATTCCTGTTTACAAAACAAAAAAGTTTTTAAAGAAAAGTTGTAAGGCTGCAAGAATAAAGAGCAGCAAAAATATATTACGACAATGTAAATCATAATTTGAGGATTAATTAATTAATTCAACACGTAATACGCTGGAGGATTTAAACTGATTGAAGGGGAGAGTTGGATGGGGCGGGGAAGAAGGCTAACCTGAAAGGTAGCATTGATAAATAAATCTATTATAGTTAATGCTAATTTCGTAGACGTCCTATTTTTTATCACAGGCTTCTTCCACGGTTAAATCAACAACGTTTTCATAACTTCCAGAGCCATATCTGTGGAACAAAACGGTTCAGCCATCAATGTGGCAATGCAAGACTTGATAAGTGTGAAATTGTCCCGATGCAGTCAGTGATACTCACCGTTTGGTGAATCGCTGGAATTTAATTTCCGCAAATATAATTTACGTTTTTGAGAAAGTCTGTGATCATCGCAAATCTGCAAATACATTTTTGATGTCTTTGATGCCTTTTTTATGACTTTTCCAGTTCTACAAATTGGTTTTAAACGTGATTAAAATCACCTTGACAAGATTGAAGCTATCATCCCCTTCTTTCTTCATCCTTGATAACGTAGACTGAAGGATCTGCCAGGTGACCGTCTTGGCGCTGCCCGTTTTGCCGACGATCATCACCGAGTGACGGGAGTTCTTTGTCTCGTATAGCTGGATGACCTTCAGGATCGCGCTAGGGATGGTCTGGTAGCCGTTGTCCCTGAGTTCCGACTCGATCACTTTCTTCATCTGACGTAGTACGTTAAAATGAAATATATTAACAGGGGATCATTTATCTATTAACACATAGCAAAATGCAGTACAATTTGATAACTTGGATGAAAATTTGTAGAATGCAGATTTTAGATGTTAACAGAAAAGATGAGTATCGTGGAAAAAAACTTCTTAGATATGACAGTTGCTATAAAGGCAGTTTCTGGCCTGAGTAAATTAACATGGACAATGTTATAAAGCTATCTGTTTGAATGAGATGAACTTGTCTCCATTTTAACTTCTGGTCTTCTAATGTGAGTTTGAGATACTGATTAAACTATCAGTATTTGTTAATATTTATTTAATTTAAGAGGGGTGGTTGGGTGTGGCATGGCCTTACAGCTTGCATTATACTATCTAAAACTCTTTTAAAGACATCTACAACGAAACAAGAATTATTTTTTACCAGTCAGGTCTATATGAAAGCTAAGGAATATTTCAGGGTTGAAAGAAAAAAGTTAAAGAGTAACGGTCGCTTGCAACGTTCTACGATATAGTTTTGGTGAAATTGCAAAATATTGTTTTTAAAGGTGTTAGAATAAAAAAGGCTGATAATTTTTACCTTGCCATAGTCAATAGCAGGAGTATCGATGCCAGGAAAGAGATCAGAGACGATGCCGTTGAAGAGAGGAAGGTCGACCACCGTCATCTTAGGGACATTCATGTCCTTCATAGCCAGGAGGAGAACCTGTAGAATGAAAACAGTTCATGAGATATCAATTCATTTTTCTTTCCCTTTCCCATGCAGCAATGAGCTGAAGTGAGGGAAACATCTTCAGCTTCCTATGGCTTCCTCATAGGGACCCAACTTGAACTAACATCTTTAGCTTCCTATGGCTTCATCATAGAGGCCCAACTGCAACTAACATCTTAAGTTTTCTATGGCTTCCTCATAGAGACCTCAACTTCAACTTGCTGTTTCACTACTAAGACTTTCTGTGTTTTCTTAGCTTGAAACGGTAAATGATTTGTTGAAAGAGTTATCTTTCCAATGATCTAACTTTTCTCACATTCAGAACTGTTTATGACCAGACTTAGAGGGTTAAAGAGACAGACTCATCCTATCCAAATGCACAATAAATGATACTTATAATGGTAAACCATTTCAGAACACGGGTCTTAACAGCATTGTTCCTCCCCTTTAATAGTGACTATTGTTTTCTTTGAAACAGATTTGGAGAGATGATCGAGAAGTTACAGTTCAGAAAATGTTACAATGATTCTAATTGGTTGAGATTTGCCACTAAACAAGAAGATGGCAAATCAGGAGTTCTTTTAGATTTGCTTGAAGTAAATCACTCCACATCATGTCAGGGTCGCAGACTTACAACGCAGTGTGTAAACATCGACTCCACAGGTATTACCTACAGCAGCAGCAATGAGTCATAGATCTAACTGGTAACTCTTACATTTTGGGTGAATTAAGTGTGCGAATTTGTACACCAAGGAACTGATATGGCCTTGCATCAGTGTAAAGCAAGTCAGTGTAATAATCGTGAGATTCCAAATTATTCATCATCAGAAAGCACGTCTGGATTTCTGTCGTAATATTTAGTAATAATACGCAACCAATTTTTACATGAAAATGAGAAAGGTAAAATTTTTTAAGAATTTTGCATACATATGTGATGATATTCTCAGATGGTACTAAGATAAGTTTAGATACTAGAGTAGTTGACAAGGACGGAGCAGTAGTAGTTTTACCTCTTCGTCAGGGAGGGTGGCCAAGACTCGCTTCTTCTTGCCTGCATAACGTAAGACTGACGTCAGGGCTCTCAGACCAAAGTCGTAGTGGTCTTGCTTGGACAGTTGCTGTACAGCCAGTGAGTAGAGAGTGTGGACCTTCTTAGCTAGGACCTGTTGAGGCAAAATGCAGTATTCTTGTCAAGATACTGGTTTGCACAAGCATGAGCTTTTTCTCCACATTGTTTTTAACAGAATAGGGAAATGATATTATTTGAATCTACAGGAAGTAGTGCCACTTTGGAAAACAATGTGGTGTCAATATTATTTGGGTTGAACGTGAATTTGCAGTAGCTCATTAAGAGAGACTAAATATTGCTCTGGTACAAATAATCTGACGTTATCAATTGCTTTGAAAATTAATTTCTATGAGTTTGTCATCATTTCGATTTGCTTGTTAACTCTCTTCATACATTAATACTTTTAATACATTTTCAACTTAAGGTACTGGTTTTCTTTAGGGGATAAAGGAACTCTCATAATTTTGCAAAACTACAACATGGGGAGTGGATTGATATCTGGCAAGCTGTTTATAATCAACTATTAGTGACAATTGAAGAGCTATTACAACAAGATGGTTTACATACCCTTGTGTTACTGAAGCCTTCACCAAAGAGGATGATTTCAGCGATGTACCCAGAGTCTGGGACGACCATGGAGATGGGACGGAACATAGACTTGAGGTTATCTGGGAGCTCCGTACGACCAGCGTATCCTGGGATGAGAAAAATTGAAGATGAAAACGATAAAATAATCTGTGCCAAATTAACATACACAAAAACATGCATACAGATATGTTCATTCCTGCTTGGATGGACATCATAAATGCTTTTTGCAGCAGAATAGATATTATATCTTTATATACCTGGGTTCATGGTAATGAAGATACCGCAGGACCAGACTAGGTTAATCTCACGCCCCTCAAAGACAAATCTGGTGGAGCCAGCGGCCAAAGCTGATAAGATTGAGAGGATCTGTTGAGCTACCACAGATAATACCTCAATGTTGATGCGATTAAATTCATCAAAGCAACCCCAGGCACCAGTCTGGGACAAAGAGAAGAAACACAATTGAAGAAGGAAATTGAATATTTGAACCAAAGACGGTCTTTGGGCTATCTCAATTCTCGGAAAAATTCACTTTATATGTATTTGTATACATCTCTATTCACTCATCTTATTGATATTTACCTTTTCCTTTTTCCTTTTTTTTTTACATTCTGTTTTACATCACTGAACTACTTGAGAAGCAGAACAACATAGTTTGATAAAGACTAGACTAATGCAAGGGCTAAAAAAGTAAAATAAAAACAAATATAAATAGCTTTCCCAGTAGTGACTGCACACATGTATGATCATGTTCTTTTGATGCCTACAAACTTTAATTGTAATAATTTTGAGGAGTAAAACATGTTTATTCTAACATTGTTTTCTCATTAGCACACTAAATTAAAAATCCCAGTTTTACGTTTAATTTTAATTGGTTTTACCTGCGACAAACCAGAGAACATCCTGCCCATGGATTTAAAATCCAAACCTTCTGAACAATTCACGACGATGACATAGTTGCCGAGTGCTTTGCCCAGATCTTTGGTGGTCTCTGTTTTGCCAGTACCGGCTGGACCTTTAGGAGAACCTCCACGATGGAGGTGGAGAGCGGTGGTCAGCGTCATGTAACACCTTTTGAGAGATACGGAAGGGGTCAAAGGTTAACAAAAGTAAACAAGGAACATCTAGAAAACCAACAAAATTATGTGAAATTCAACTCCATCAGTCTATTTCCTTTTTGAAGTTAATAAAATGTTTTATTTTTGGTAGTAAACAACCTATCTTTAATAGTAAGTAGGTAAGTCAGTGTTTTATTAGATACGTAGGTAGTTAAAAACATAACTAAGCATACAGTACATTGGTTACATTTCTAGTACATAGGTGAGCTTTTCAGTAGATAGATACTGGGTATCAACAGTTGTTTGAACAGTTCTAAATAAATTGTAATACTTTCTTCATATTAATTTATTTAATATTTTTTTATGCAGGAATGATCTCTTGTATTATTCTCCTATCTATGCTATTGTGGTATATGCAATATGTCACTATCCACTGATACAAGCCCAAACAATACATTTCCCTGTACAACAGCTATCATTGAAACACTCCTGATTGTACTGACCTGTCTGTGAGGGGCGTGATGACCAGCCTCCCTGAGTTTCCTAGGTACTCGTAACCATACTGGAACTGTGTGTTAGTCTGTCTCACCACACAGTCATCAATGTCTTTGTCCCAGTAGACTCTCAGTTGCATCAACCACTCGAAGGCTGTAATGTCACTGATGTTGGACTTGATCAGTTTCTCGATCACGTCACGAGCGTGGACCTCTATCGTCACCAGGGCGACCACCTTGGCTCGAAGCATCTTGGTCATGTTACCTCGGATCATTTCAGAGAATTTATTCAGCATGGAGATCTGAGAAAGGAATTCCAGAGACGGTTGTCAGACGGAGAAAAGTTAACAAATTTACAGACAATTCGCGATACAACACCAACGTTTTTCTGTTGCAAAGAAAGGCAATAACAAAGCAAGTTCATCTATGTCACCAAGGTAATACCAATAGCAAAACATGAGCTAGAGTTATAATGGGTGAGAGTCTCATACCACTAGTGACATTCTGACCCTTCTGCAATCTTAAATGATCTTAAGCTTTAAAGTTTTAAACACTTCAATTGAGCTACAAAACAATAATAATTATTAACTATGTTTTAGCACAACCATTGAAACCTGTACTGATAGTTATTTCAGGCAATGAACCCAAATAACACTTCAATTAATTTTGATTTTAGTTCTTAGAACACCTCAATCTGAAGTTTGGTAAGAAAGCTGTTGTAAATGGAGAATGTGAACTGTGAAGTTTAAAATAATCATAATGATCACAAATAATTCTAACCTGTTTCTTTTTCATGCTCTTGAGGGCTTTTTTATCTCCTCTCTCCTTGGTGATGGCCAAAGCTTTGGTTACATCAGCTGTCCACTGCATCTGACTTGAAGTTATCAACATCTGAGGAAATTCACAAACAAATCCCACAAATATTTTCAAAAGTTGTTCAAAAGCATTGATGTCATCAAAGCTTAAAATATTTATTCATAGAAACATTGGATACACTGGGACCAGGAGTAGGATTATTTAACCGTTGAGTCTGTGAAGAAATAAATACTCCTCTTCTTAGGAGGGGCACACCCCCCCCCCTTTTTTTCTGCTTCTTTTGGGTGTAGAGGGTTGTTGTACGTCTGAAATAGATGCTAACTCATCTAGCAGTAAAGCTTGACCAGAGGATAGGGAACACTTATTGATGAATTATGCTATGGAAAATTTCCATTGCAGTCATTGGACACTAATATGTATGCCTCAAAGATGATGTCATCTTCAACTTTTATATCTTGAAATGGAAAAAAATTCCCAGAAATTTCAGCTCTACTCAAAACTCTACCTTATTGGTTTATAAACATTTTCATATTAAGGTTTTCCTCAAACTCCATCCATGAACTATCAATTCGTATTTCCTAGATAGATATAAAGAATGTAAAACAGTTCAAAAGTAACAGCTTAGTACCTGTCCAGGCCAGTCTTTGACCCACTTGTCTCTCTTGCTGAGGCTCTTTTTCAGAGCAATCTTACACTGCTTCAAGATCTCTTTAAGGGTCCACCTCATGATCCTCTCAATGTCACACAGCCAAGCCTGGTGTAACGAGAAAGTAGAAGAGTAATAACATATTAATGTGACTCCATATTAATGAAGATTTTACTGAATAGCTGGTACATACTGACTTGAACTTTAACAATTAAAACAAACTTTCCATTTCAACAATTCACATATACTGAAATCGTACTGAAGCAGTTCAAAAGATTGAAATGGTCATGTGGTGAACAAACACTATTTATCACAAAGTTGAATACAGCGGAGGATTCCTGCAGTGACAGCATGTTTATCCTTCCGTTACACAAACCAAAGGCATCGAACATTCAGTTTTGTTCTACATTCATGTTTGCTTACAAGATTAAACATAAGCATACACTGCTGTCATGTATAGAGAAGCAAGTCTAGGAACCATAAAATGGAGAAGATTAGAAATTTAATATATCACATGATACATGGGTTTATGTGACCGATTCATGTGACAAAGAAAACCACCTTTCGTGCAACCAGCAAACCTTTACATTTCTATCCTTTGATGTATTACCTCGACTGGTCCTTCCAGGACAACTTGGTTCCCAAAGTCGACACATTCTCCATCCGCTGAGTACATGGCCTGACCCTCAAACTTCTGGGTGATCCCCATTTTCTGAATGCGAAGACTTTTGATGTTATCAAAGCACTTCTTCAAATGAGGTTGCACCTGCGAGTTAATAATATAACAAATTTAATACCCTTCCCCGTACGTCATATGGAATCGATAACACGACATCCCCAAGTATAAAATAATCACCAATTTTATTTCAACAAAGAAAAATGTTATTATGAGGGACACTGGCATGTGTGGTTCATTCTCACTTTGATTTTTCTTAAAAAGCTGGTCTACATCAAATCAAAACATTGGACAAAAATGATTGACTGACTTAATGTTATTTGAGGAGAAATATTGGGTTATTTGTGTTGAATTGGACTCTCAACGGTATCATAAATGTCTGTGAAATGTTAACTAGGCATTAAAAAAGCTCTTTGATATGTATACAAAAAACACTGCATTTTCCCAGGGGCGTCCCTTCAGTGCTCCAGCAAAGAATCACAAGTTATTTTTTATCGTACAAATCCTTCTTGCAAAGGTCTTCATTATCTTAATGCATAATAATAATGCATAATAAACTTCCTCCAACTGCTACATGCAATGGGACCTATGAAATGGGTCACTTATTGAAATAAATATATACTCACAGCTTGAGGATTCTTGGACTGGCCAAGAATTTCCAGCAGATCATCGTTCGAGAGGAAGTAAAATCTTGGGAATATCTGTCGTTTGGTTTCGAGATACATGTCGAGAGACTTTTGAATCTCTTCCAGCTTGCTGTTCATGTCATTCAGAGTTTCCAACAAACCTAGGAGGGCAAAAAATAAGGGCAAAAAATAAAAATAATGACATAGATAGATAAATGGATGGATGGATTGATGGATGGATGGATAGATACTAAGTAGTGAAACCTAGTCAAGTGAGGATAGATTGGGTCACATGTAGGTAGTTTGATTCACAATTCAATGATATGATATCTCATTCTCTATAGAACTAATAATCACCTTTATAAAAAGGACTGACTGTAATTTGTTACCCTGGTTTCCCAAGGATCCAACTTACTGTGACATTATTTTATTACCTTTTCTCGTTGCGAATGATTTTCGCCACACTATGTATGGTGTGTTGATCTGAAGCGCATTATGATATTTCATTCTGAGACTGCTATTAATATCTTCATTTGCTGTGATTGCTGCCTAGTCCACCCCTCCTACAGGGGCTGACATCAGTACCTTTTCCTGAGTAAACTGATTTTAATACCTTCATGATGTGTTCCTCTCAGTGCATTGTTATCTTTATTCATCCTGGTCATGATCTCCTTCCAGCTGGCATTGACTCCGTCAAACTCTGCCGACTCTCTTGGCAACTGCTTCCTGATATCTTCACCAAGGAAAATATTCTGAAACAGATACAAAAAAAAAGAAAAGAGGTTCAAATTAGCATGAAACTTAGTTGCAGATAGCATGAAGGAAATGACAAAGGTATTTAAATGGACGGAACAAATTGCTTGATTGGAATTCACGTCGAATTAGACTGTACTTTCTTACTCGCTACCTTAGCCAAAACATCAAAAGAATGGTTTTACCTGGTATTCACTTATTAAAGTGGGAGATATAATTAATTTGTACATGTTCAATCTGCTTATATATATTGTTATCTGTTTTATTACTTTTTCCTTATCTTGAAACTATTCTCTCGCAAGACATAACTTGCGATTACAGTTTCTTTACATTCTTCAATCCATGACCACGAAGTAATGTTCACGGACCCCAGGCATAGGGAGTATCACCAATGATCTCATCCCCAACTAATGGCTGGGGATGTGGTCTTGTTTGCCCACGATGGCACTCTCAGACATTTTCTGTCTTGACAGCATAAGTCAGTAAATATTGACAGACACATTCAGCTTGTATGAACAGTACCAGAATATTTTACACGGACCCCTGCCAATACCTTTGCTTTTATTGATCAAAGAAAATATTTTACACAGACTTCCCTAGGGTTTACAGATCCCGGGTTGAGAAATATGAACTAAAACATTCATGAGATCGAAGTTTGCAAACCTATCCACACAACTACTTTAAAAAATACCCATAAAGGAAAGAGGCAATCCTAAATCATCAATACACAATTAATGTAAACAACCAAAGGATGAACTTTGGCAGCTAACATATTTTCTAAATGTT
>KN882549.1:14460-33959 GCA_000934455.1 Apostichopus parvimensis
ACATCCAGACGTATTACATCAGAGTGAATGAATGCACATGAACCGAAAGAGTGGTGTCTTGAAAGTTTCAATCGACATTTGACCTCAAAAGTAATATCGCAGGATTTAATAGCGGGATTCATTTCATGAAATGTAATCAGTCAATAATTATTGATTATCAATATAAAATACAAATACAAATATATATCAACATAAAACATGAAATATAAAGCGTGAACATTATCACATCTTTCTGTAGGCTTTCCAAGTTTAACAAACAAAAAAAGAAAACAGAGCAGTTTAACACAAATATTTACGTTTATAAGGAAAATCAACGATGGTGAGAGTGAAAAGATATAGCTATATCCAAAAAGTATACTCTCTGAAGACAGGATCGAAATGTATGAAATTTACAAACCATAGTTACATTTTAATATGTACATTGTAATGCGTGAACCTAATAATTAATACAATTTTAAAATGTTATAAGCAACCAAACTTACATGCTAAATGTAATAGTTCTCTACTAATAAACACGATACATTTTCTTAAATTCAAAATACACCATGAACCAGTTCATGAATGTGCTTTCGTAAGAGGCAATGCCTCAACTAAAAGTTGTTAAAATGTCATTTTTTGTAATTCCAGGTATTAACCACAATAATCGAAAGTAAAACTGAATAAACAAATCAAGCAGTAAATGAAAACAAATTTTTAATTAAAGAACAAAACCTGACCCGTTCCTTACGAGGTTTAGAAAACACATTACATCTTGGTACATAACATCCAAAGCAATTCTCATCGAATCGCCGTATATACAAGTAAACAGTTATACACGTTACATTTCGCTCTCCTGTTTTCTAACGAAGCATTCCACCTCCTGTAGAATATTTTGGCAGAGCTCTTTCGCTTTTTCAAAATCACCCCGAGTAAAGTTTTCTTGCGGAATACTCGCAGATGCTTCAGACCTTGGGTAATGCGAATCATTTTTTACAATTTTTATGAGCTCTTCAACATGCTTCGTTACATTTAAGTGGTATGATCTCAAATTGTCAGCAGCTCTCATTATATCGTTGATCCTCATGGTGCCTTTGCCACAGGCTAATAATGCCGCGCTAATTGCTTTTTCAGCAGCGAAATAGTAAAGTTGACATTGCCATTGCCAAGTCATTTCAGAGGCTTCCTTACTGTCTGCAACAAACTGATCAACACGGGCCTGTTTGAGGAAACGTCTAGATCCTAGAATATTTCTCCTTGGATAAAACGACGGAGGTGGTGCCGTGCTGTTTCTGCGCCTATTGTGAGCCTGCCTACGTGTGCTCTCTCTAAACTGCTGCTCCCATCGTCTTCTTTCGCCTTCGTAATCTCTTGCCCTACGATTGACATCGTCGTAAAAGTCTTCTGTAGAAAGGTTCCCTCCCTTTTCAAAGCGCTCGATCTCTCTCTGTAAGTGCTTGAACACTTCTTGCGTAAATTCTCTGTGTTCAATATTCTTATCAGGATGCCATTTCAACATTAACCTCCTTAACATCTTCTTTTTATCAGCTTCCGGTAACTGCATAACCTCTCTCACTGTTTTAGTGATCTCTCGCTTTACAGCAGCCAAGTCGGTAAAGTTTTCATGTCCCTCTCCTTGGTCTTCTCCACTGGCAGAATCAATCTGTACCTTCGTATAACTGAACAGCGAAATGGTGGTCCATGTATGGAGACACAAACTTAAACAACTTATGTGCCACAACCAGCCGAGTTTCTGGCTGACCGATGTCTATCTCGTACACCGCTTTCCATGGTTCTTGGTCTGAAGAGTTCATGTCAACTCTTCGCATGATCCTACCATAAATGATTAATTCCTCTTCACCTTCGCCGTAATCAAAACCTATGTATTCCTTATCTTTGAAGATGTACATTGGGTCTTGGTTTAGGAGTGCGATAGCATCTGGTGGGAGATTGGTTCCGAGCTCCGGCCGGTTCCAAAAGCGTTCTTCTTCCAACGTTGCTGTACCAATTCCCACATCATTCAGAATATTAGACAGTTCCTCTTCGCTCTGCGCACTGAGAATTAATACCAAGTGACTGATATTATTTATTAATCTGAAAATTTCATTGAACTTAGTTGCTAGTTGATGGTTCATCATGGAGTCCGCTGTCTCACTGTGCGATATGTAGACGGTTATGTTTTGTCTACCATCTATATTTTCAACCTCCTGCTTCTTAAGCAAACATGATGTATTGCTAGTGCTGTCAGGAAGTTCTACACCCTCGAAGTGAAGTTTCGTTTCCAGCTTTTCGATGCATTTAACTGTGAATGTGGACTGTATGAGCAAGTTCAATCGTTCTTCTGTATTACTTTGGTTACCATCCTTTATTTCATGAGCGACGATGCACTGAACAGCCTTAGGAAACTGTTCCCATTCGAAGATCTTTTTCAGCCTTCGCGACATGCCACATCTACATTCTGTGTTTCCGTCTTCGTCAAGAGCTGTTACAATTACCTCCTGAACATGGTCACTTATGTAAGCCGGTCGTATGTGTGGTGGAAGCGTCCTGAGAAGCTCATCTACGTTCGCAGGTTTTCCAATATCGTCTTGACTAATTGCTATCAACTGAGCGCGAGGAAAACCAGTCAACCGTTTCGCAAATTGGGGTCTATCGTTATAGAACAGTTCCCGGCTTTGAACCAAAGGTTGAGGTTTGTTGTTGGACATCAGGTATAAATTTTGCATGTTATTGAAAACTTTCGACGGCTTTCCGTCACACTGATGGCGAAGTAGACACCTCAAAAAGCCTGTCATAGCTTGCTTTGCAGCTGCTGCCGTGTTTGGGTTGTACACTAAAACGTCAGATCTGGAATTATTTAGTGATTCTAGTACTCTAGCATACTGTGCTAAGGTTGGGTTTTCTGTAGCTCCAAGGCAATGTAGCAGAGCAAAGTACGAAATCAAATCATCGGGTAGTTTATGGAGATGAGGTGACAACTTATCGTTTTCCTCATCATTCCAGGTTTTAACCACCATATCAGCTCGAATTAAATTCTTGCTCTCGATAATGGGTACGATGGGAACACTCTCTAGTTTCTCTACCACAAGTTTGCAACTGCTGCAACAGTTATTTAGGGCATAGCACGTGCTTTTAGCATTGGAATCTCTTTTAGTTTCACATTCAAAGGACAAGAAGCTTACAATGTCACACATGACTTGGAATAGCGTATGCATGTCTACAGTAACCCCCTTATCGTCAGTATTCTGCTGAATGCCCAGACAATTACAAAGTGTTTGAGTGTGTTGGAGAACTTGTTGCAAAGTTGGTTCCTTCCGAACTCCTAACTTTTCCTTACAAGGAGTAATGCATTTCTTTCGTGAGCATATGGTTTGACGATAACTAATCACCCAACTAGGACACAAAGCTTCTGTTGACCACACCAAACATTCTGATGATTCAGGACTTGCATTTAGACAAACTTTAGTTACTGTTATTGGTTTCATAAGACTTGTGTACTTTTTCGAAACCTTTGCTGCTGAGATGAATGCAACGTTTGATAGGTTCTGCAAAAGATTATCATCGGAATGCAATTCGTGGGAGTCCAGCAAATGTTCGAAAAGAATTTTATCTCTTTCAGGTTTCTTGGTTTTTCCATGGTTACCTCCGCTGTCCCGTAAACCACTTGCCAGTTCAGTAGCAAACGTAAGAACTTGCGAACGAGTAACACGATTTTGTAATCCTATAAGCACTAGAAAGTCTTCCCAAATAAAATGAAGTAACAAATTTCCCATGTCTTTTGGAAACGTCTGAGGAAACATTTCTGCGGGTAGCATTACTTCAAAAAGATGGACACGGGGGTCAAACAAATCTCTTGCGCATTTACGTTCATTTTTTCTAGTTAAGATTACTGGCGTGATTGGAAGATTGAGCCGATAAATGAGCTCCTTTCGTTTTTCATTTGGAACATTCGAAACTAAAGTATATATTTTGTACATATGTCTCCATAGTCCTTTCTGCGAAAAGCTTGCCATATATGGTAAAATATAGCTTGTGTACAACGTTTCTTCATTAATATCCTTTATTTCCAAAATGACATATAACTTCAGTAGGTTCGGTTTCTTCTTGAGAAAAACACAGTTATGTTTTCCCATCCACGTCTCCTTGTCGTCAGAGGGAATGCCATAGGTGTCGATGGCTACTGCACATTTATCCAAGGCTACAAATGCTCCGTGAATCGTTTCATAGCACGGGAGTTTCTTCAGTAATGACACGTTGCATTTTGGATCGTGGATACACCGGTTAAAGTATTCCAAAATTTCGTTACGCTGTTTTGGCTCGAGTGTCACGAAGCGTTCGCAGTTTCTATTCAAAAGATAAGCAAAAACGTGCATAACATCCTCCCACACTCCAATGCTACTTGGAAAAAGTTGAAGAACTTGATCTAGATCAGAGGGCAAAGGAACAAGCGCATTGTAGTTCATTTCTTTCAGTGATGACACGTCCACCACAGGACATCCAAGAGAGACAAGTATTTCATGTAAGATTTTCTCATGACCACCACACGAATTTATTGCCTTTTTGCTCATGTTCATGGGACAGAGAAATCTCTGTCTATGATCGATCGAAACGGGCAGCAGAGATATCCCTTGCAAGTGCTGATGGCAATAACTTACGAACGGATTATGTTCATGATTGTACTTCCGCGACCGAGATTGTATAAACTTCCACACATGGTTAAGCCACTGTCCTTTCAATGTAGGACTTTTGCTTCTTGTTAACGGACCATTTGGCCACATCATTAAGTCATCAGAGCAAAACATCAAAGCATCCGGATGATTTCTCAATCTCTTGCCGAAATCCGATATCTTGAGCGTCTCAAAAACATCCGTTTCTCTATAGTAGTGCAAAAACATTCCGTGAAGAAACTGATCTTCACAATGTGGAAGTAAGGAAGAGAATTCAGAGTGAAAGACTTTAGAAGTTTTGCTAAAGTTTCGAAGCACTCCATCACAAGTGAGGAGAAGGGGTAGCCCGTCCATTTTCTGGGTGAAATTGTCTGTTTTCTTCACATAGTCAATGAGGATCTTTAACTGTAAGTTCCTTTTAATAGGAGTCTCGCCTAAAGCTGTGGGCAAGTGATTTAACTTTCCAAAGTGTGCACAATTTTTAAGGAAGGAAAGTACGACCTCTGGAGTAACTTTCAGCAGATGCTTGTTTACGGTTCTGGTCCCGTCGTCATTCAAAGTGTTATTGGCAGCGCTAACAATTGAGTTATAAATGCTAATTGGTGCTGCTAAAAGATGGAAATCAAGATCAAGCAATGTGTGCTGTAATGACTTCCAATCGTCCGGCTCTTTATTCGCTTTCATGGCGAGTTCAGGATTACCAAAATTTCTTTTAGGTATTTGTCGTTCGAGATCATCAAAGTAGCCCGGTGCATCGTTACCCTCATAACAGCTATGCCAACTTATCTTTGTGATAGTTGCATCATTACTTTCATCTTTCGAAGATCGCAAGACTGGGAATAGTTTACATCTGTTTACACTGATTAAAATATAAAGTGACTCAGATACTCTATTCCAGGGGTTCACTTGAGATCTTGCATCTTTAGATGTGCATGTTGGAAAACAATTGTGAAATAATTTCAATAGCTCGTAAGCAAATTGACGCCGTTTATTTGGAACCACAGTTTCACTCAACCGTCTTTTTATTTCCAAAAGCAGTTGAAGATAAGCTGGGCCCAGTACTTCCTTTTTAATCAATTCGTTCCAATCGTTCTTGGCATCTCCAAGTAGCCCATTCCAACGATTTCTTCGCGATTCGTGATCTAAAGCAAAGTAGCCATCGATGTGCACAGGGAAGCCTGTTAACAAAGGCAAAGGTAGGAAGCAAAATGCTTTGTATTCTACGTTTCGTAATTTAATGCTCTGACTGGATTGTTTCTGCCAAATACGAGCTGCAACGCCACCCTTTGGAAGAAGCTTAAGTTCTGTTGTATTCTTCTTCAATGCATGTACAATGGAAATAGGAATTTCTTTATTTTCAAGACCAATACGCTGTTGAACGAGCCATCTCTCTTCGTATCCTTCACTGTCTTTGAGAGTAAGTTCAATTGTAACGTCTGTTACGGGAATCTTCGGAAGAGGTGTGTCCGCATGATGCGAAAGAACTTTAAAAAATTCATCACGTTTAAACTTCTCTTCGTGCGAGATATGAGCTGATACAGTATAAACATTCGATAGGTTTGTATGATCGACGTCTCTGTTGGAAACACTGATTTTCTGAACATTTTTTACAAATAAAAGAATATCGAATAATTCTTCTTTTAATTCATCAAGAAGTTTCCATACTTTAGAGGGTCGCCAAGTTTCCTCACTTATATCCGATTCTCCTCTTCGCAAGGGGAACCTGAATAATGTACCCTCGGCTAGGTTGAAAACATCTCCATATGAGTTGAAACATTCAAAGAAATCGGGGTATGGCCTTTGAATGCTTTCTGAAATGCTGTTGTATCTTCTCCCAG
This sequence comes from Apostichopus parvimensis, assembly GCA_000934455.1. Taxonomy (NCBI): domain Eukaryota; kingdom Metazoa; phylum Echinodermata; class Holothuroidea; order Aspidochirotida; family Stichopodidae; genus Apostichopus; species Apostichopus parvimensis. Next base: position 20,942 of record KN882549.1, read on the forward strand.
GACTTTTTACATTTGCCCCTGGAACATATCTTAGAGTAGGATCCATAATGCAAAGAGTACTACCGCATGTCATAAACATTGGACAGTCTGTCAAATGATAAACGACGTTAAATCCAACTCCGTATCGTCCCGTCTGTCCGCTCTCATCACGTTTACTTCCTTGGCCAAGTCTCTGGATTCCTTTGATGTCATTCTCACTAAAAGGTTTATTGTTGTAGGCCAGAAGTGCTGGCCCTTGAAGACATTCCATGTCGTCACTTAACAGTCGAGTCTTTGGGTAGGACTTAAAATCAAGTACGAAGTGAACTTCTGTTGCACCTGCATCATCAGCATTCTGTACTATTTCCTTCAAAATAGAAGCGTCACATGGGTATCCCGTTAATATTCGCTTGAGCCTACTAGTGAGTTCCTCTCTCTGTCCAAACTCTTCCCCAGTATGTATATCCTCGGAATATTTTTCGAGTAGTTGTTGTCTTATGTCTTTAACACCCAGCAGTATTGCCTGATTAGAAGTTATATCAGGATGGCAGAGGACAGCTTCATCAGTGCCCACCCAATCTACATCACAAAATGATAGACGAGAACTAACTTGCATGATACCTTTCACATCAGGTAAGAAAAGGCATTCAATGAATTTAGAACGGCTTTCCGATGAAAACTCGTCCATCATTTCAGTTAACGGCTTTAAGATACTTGTAATTACGTCATGGAGTAGCTCTTTTGGCAAGGGCAGTCCATGATAGTCTCCATTGATCGCCCTTAGTGCTTTCGCAAAATCATCTGCTGAACAATGTTGCTTGACACCAACACTGTTTAAGAGAACTTTAAAATCTGCTAGATCTCCTGTTACGCTGTATATATAAGGTGGAACAAGCTTGCTATGAAATGAAAGCTTGCTAGCATAAACAAATGTCGAGTTCACATAAAAACAACGATCGTTTCTTAAAACATGCAACACATCTTCTCTTGTAAGGAATTCTCTCTCTAGGAACCCGTACATCTCCCTGCAAGCACGCCTTGTAATCTCTCGGTTAGGATGGTTGCCACTTCTTTCCTCACACATACGCCTTAAAGATGAAAGATTTTCAAATACCAAAGACGGGTCCGGGTGTTTGTTATTAAGGTCAAGAAACTTCATCACGGACGCTGGTAATGCCTCTATGATGCAAGCAACCCAGCCCACAATATCTTTAACAGTATTTGGATACAGCTCCACAGGTGACTTCAGATGGCTATCCCCATTGTGGTCTTGTCCAATCAAAAAACGAATTTTCGTGAAATGCGGTTGGCAGGTCGGGATCTTATTAGATTCTTCTAATTTTGTTCTCAAGTAAACAACAATTGCATTGGATCTCTGCTTAGCCAATGTTTTGTTCTGCTTCCACACATGTTGTACAGTACTTGCTCTGTCGATCAGTTCATCCCATTCTAAGCCAGTCTTCATACACCCAATGTCTCTTAATGTTCCTTTCTGACGATCGCCTAATAGCTTGAGAAATCTGTCAGAAGGAAAATAACCTTCCTCACTAGAAAACAAATTTCCTATCACATCTTGATCAAATAGTTCTGAGGGGAGCTTGAAATTTGACCCGTTTGAACTTGAGGGAATGCATTTGCTCGATTTCATCAACTGAAGAACAGCTTCGTCGCATCTATGTAATGCAAACCGTAAAGTCATGTGTACCTCCTTCTCGGTGAAGAATTCTAATCGAGGTAAAAATATTTCAGCAAAGAATCTACTTAGCGAATATGTCCTATCTGTGACATCAGACTGACAACCGACTTTCATGAATGCATCGATTACATGGTTCGGTAATTTTGTAACCAATTTTGCATTTCCAAACTTTTTAAGACTCGTTGACACCAAGTTAAGGATAAATTCGTCATTTGCAATGTCGTTGTCGACGAAAACAACCTCTAAAATTGAACATGGAACTCTTTCTTCAGAACACCAAAATACATCTGGAGCCTCTGTGGCAACCGACTTGTAAAATGAATTCACCAGCTCCCCATAGTCACTGTCAAAGGCAGTTACTCTTTGATCAGGCCACAGGGAATAACAATCTCTTGGATCGATAAGCGCAAATGCTAGCTTCAGAAACGTAAAATACGCTGTTAAAACGACGTCACTAAAGATCAATTGATTCCACTTAGTTTTAAAGGTGGCAGAACGATCTGTGTGATCACCCATGTATTTCCACATACTTGCACGGTCATCAGAAAGAGCGAAACTACCATTAACATGAACAGGCAGATGGCTTTTAGGGATAGAGAGCGGCAGAAAACAGAAGCCTTGACCATCTATTTTGTCTTTGGGATACTTCTTCCAGGCTATTCCCCCGCATGGCAACAAACCAGATGCAAGATCAGTATTATCATTCCAAAAGGCTATTGCCCGTCCCTTACCGGTGCTCAGCACTGTCATCCACTCTTCATCCTTCTCAAATGGAAAATTAAGCTCATTGAAATAACTGTTTCCTTTCTCTGTCAAATGGTGTTTTAGCTTTATGGTCTTCGTAGAGACCATTGGTGGAGATTGTCTTTGACCTCTTAGAGCCTTTACCACTTCTTGGCCAAATGAATTGTAGGTGCTGTTCGGGGACTGGTTTGTTACTGTCCTCTTGACACTGAACAGCTTTTCCACCTGGTCGCTTTCTTTTCGTAAGATGTGCGCTTCAATTACTTTAACCTGTTCAGTGAAAAGAAGCATTAGCCCAGCACTATCGAAAAGACTTTTAAGTAATTGTTTCAAGTCAATCTCATTCCAACTTTCGTTGCAAATCTCACTGCATCGAGCATCCTCTGGTGATCTCAGAGGGAGTCGAAAGAGAGTACCATTAAACTCCTTCAAAGAATCGCCTGACAAGTGACAACCAAAAATACCCTCAAACGGCACAAACTGGTCACGAAAAGTTTTAAGTAGCGATGGTTTTTTTGTGAAATCAAGACGAATCCCTCTTCCATCTGATTTAATTTGCCTTAAAAGAAATGTTTTGTGAGGATCAAAGAAGTTAATGTAATTTCGTGTCACAAATGAAGGAACATCTGTTATGTGATACACGGCATTAAAACCAAGACCAAATTGTCCGATTTTTGTGTTATCTGTACTCTTTGTGCCTCCGGCAAGTTTCGTAATATTTTGCAGGTCCACGTCACTAAATACAGCATCGTTGTAGATCCAAAGAGCTGGACCTTGCAGTTTACCCATCCCGTCACTCAATAACTGTTTTCTTGCGTTATTATTTGATCGCATATCTATCAGAAATCTAACTTCCGTTGCCCCAGCATCTTCTGCATTTTGGATCATCTCCTTTGGAATTGATGAAGACTGGTAGCTTACATCTGCCAAAATGTTCCTAATTCTAGTTGTTATGGGTTCATATTGTCCAGTTTGGCTGATACCTTTGACAATCTTGTCTGCCATTGCAAGTCGCCTGCTGAGGGGAGCTACTCCAAGTCGTTCTGCCATAGTAACACTAAGCTTATCACTAATAACCTTGATATTGTCGGTACCGTCATCAAGCATCGTATGCCCATGCAACCAGTCATAGTCACAAAATGAAACCTCTTCTACAGGCAGGAGCTCTTTGCTCGTCGTAGGAACAAACAACCGATCTTTGAAGAGATGCAGATCTTCCTCTGTATCAAGCAGGCAAGTCAGAATCCTTGTTGAAAGTTCTAAAAAAGTATGAACATCTTTTGAACTACTGGATGTCTGTACTTTCGTCCGGGCCTGGTGCAAAAACTGCAGAAGGTGATCAGTTGTAATTACACCAGGAACATTTGCCCATTGATATAGATTTCTGTAAACTCTGTATTCCTTAGGAATGGGTGATATTAATGGTCGCAGATCAACCGACGTCTCTTGCCAGCATATTTCGTCGCTACTAGCAAAACATTCACCTGTCCAAATCCACTTCGTAGGTAACAAGGTAGAAAGTTGATTCCTATCACTTGAACTATCCATGAATTTATACATCGCATGAAGCATTGATGCAAGTTTTACCGACGGCATGTCATAATTGCATGTAATATTTTTCAGGTGATTACAGACCTCTGTCAAGGTTGGCTTACTTCTTACCTGTATTCCAGATGGTTGGTCGTTTGCTAAATACGCAGATGATCCCGCCAATAGCCAATTTCGTTCTGTACACTTCAGCAATTGGTTCGGACAGAACACATTGTTGCTACCAAGTTCACCAAGAAAGGGGAGATTTCTTGGATAGGAATGTGGTCGTTGATTTTTACAGGGCATAAAGCCAACATTGCTTAATTCGCTACACGCGTTCGGTGTGAGTAAGTCAGGTCTGCTGCTAAGGAATTCACACAGAGCTTTGCCTTGATCTACATCATTTGATGATGAAATCTGTCTGGCAATTGTTAGTACTTCTTTGTAACGTACAGTCAATCCAGGACGGTAGCCAAGCTGCTGAAGTATTCCTCCCCACATACTATTTCTCTGAAGAAAGTTAACTGACGGGAAATACTTGTGATCTTTGAAAAGTCGCTTTAACAGTGAATCTTGTGGGTCAAAAAGGGCATTCGCGAGCTTCATTTCGTTTTTTCCATTTGGAACGAAGGGAATTTTTCGTAGAATTTCCAAGCCTCCTTGCAATCTGCAAACTTCTGTAAAGTGGTTCGGAATCCACGATACTAATGTTTGTTTATCACTTTGAGAGTAGCCACCTACAGATGCCTTTATGAGTATTTCTTTCAATACATCTTCTTCCCTTATCTCAGGAATATCAAGGTACAGAAGGAATTGAATAAAAGCCTTTTGATCGGTATAAAGAACACGAAACGGGAAAGTTACATCCGGGAGATTGTTCATGCTGCCATATTTCCAAAGACGGAAATTGTTAGAGACCAATGGCTTAAGATCCATGTTTGCTTTTTTGGAGTACAATGGATACACTGCCAAAGTCTTCAGAAATTTTTTATCGTTATTCGTACAATAACTGAGATTTAAGAAGGGTAACAACTTTTCTCGGAAAGCGTCGCATAAATGACTGTTGTTTTGGCATTTCTCATCAATGGCCAACTTTCCTATTTGTGTGAGACAGAACAAGATCCCAGCGGTATCAAATCTATTAACAAATCGTGAGTTGTAAAGATCATTATTACCTGTAACAAACTGTGGTAAATCGGACACGGTCACACCAACTTGCTTAAGAACATTTATAGCTTCCGAAAAATCCCTCTCGTTGTTTGAATCAACCTTTATGATTAAAGAGTTTACCTTCAATGTTTCCAGCTGGATAGGGAACGTTCCCTTTCTTGAAATAGGTAAGAGATTGAGATTACCGAGTTGCCCTGTTAATCCGTGTTGGCTTATGAAAGCCCATAAGGTTTTCAACCAAGCCCATGTGTGGACCGTCGATGAACTGAGATGCTTCCTCGTACAGTTAGTTCCACTCCAATCCCCTGTCAACGATGTCTTCAAAAGATTCACAACACAATCTGGCGTGAGGATCTTGATTTGTTTCCAACTACCTACAAGGCAAACAATAAACATGAGATCGTCACAACGTGGACAATCAAATGTACGAAAATGTTATATTTCACTTTAAAATATCTTAGACCATCACCGAAATCAATGCTGTTCTTCCATACAATGAGTTTGAACTGTGGCCACTACCAAAACAATAAGGTCTTTTAATAATGTGTGAGGACATGCCATTCTTTGATGTTTTCATTCCTTACCGAACGCAAAAGGAATCTTTGCAGTCATGACCACGTGTGTAAGTTCGTGTATGTATACATGTGACATGAACTCGTAAACACGATAGCTCAAAAAGTATGTCATGGTTGATCTCCATACTTGGTATGTAGATCTAACTTGATGAATAGAAGTAGCATATCGAAATGAGTGGAGGTCAAAGGTCATTTGAGGTCGACATTTACGTAAGCCAAAATGTTGATGTAAAAATGATGGTTACTCTTAAAGGAAAGCTTGGATTAATTTCATACTTGGTATTTACATTAAGCTTAGTGAGTGGAAGATTCGTTTGAGCTTTGCATTTATATCAAAGGTCACTAAAATTTTAAAATCGTCATGTGTTGTTCGTAGACCCAACTCAATTAGTACAAGAAATTTTAGTATTTTTTAAGTAGGTCAAGGATCAAGAGAAGTCAAAGTCTGAAAACTTTGTAAACCCAGTAATGTAAAGCTTAGATGAACTTCTCACCTAACATGTACGTCTAACTAATTAGCACAAGAAACCTGCTGTACTTTGTAAAGGTCAAAGTTAATCTAAGGTCAACAGAGGACAACGTCTTAATACCTTGTTACACAATATCTCCCAAATTGATGCTTCCATGACCAAAATATGTTTAGTATAGTTTTCCAATTTTCCAACAAAACTTAAGAACTCATTACGAACAATTTGTACAAAATGTTCCTACTATCCAGTTATTATTACCTTTAAAAATGTATCTAGTGAACTATATGTACAATATTTTATGAGGTATGCTCACTCATTGATCATATTTCACATTTCTTCTATGGGTAATTACGTTAGAATCTTTGGAGAAAACAACACTTCCTCTCACTTCACATGAACCCCTCAACAATCAATGTTAGCACTAGTGATAGTGTAGCTATGTCAAAACCAAGTGAGATATTGCAGCTAGTCAAATTGATAGACTGCGGTATATCTTTAGGTTTGTATTTTCGACTTCAACCAATGTTGAAGACATTTCGTTTGTACAATTATCCGATCGTTGGTAATTACGTACCACATTTTCGCTACCAACTACCCAGCATGTGTCTTTTGCAGATTGTCACATTTTGAACGCTATTGAGATCTGAACCTTTACAAAAACATTAGGGTTTCTGATATATTGACAGTTACGGCATCACACCAATTTGTCACCACTTGCACTTAAAACATTTACTGTGCGGATAATGATAGCTTACACTAACATGACATAAGATCCATACCTGAACAAGCACCTTTTTCAAAGTAGGTTTGCAAGTTGCCACCGTTGCAACTGTTCTGCTCAGTAACAAGCCTATGTCTCATGTGTGGTATGAGAGCCTCACTGCATTGACTGGTAGGCAGATAGACTATTTGGTCTGATGCAGGGTTGGCTGATATCCTCTTAAACGTGTCATCTCTAGTTAAAAGCAGTTCAAATCCATTAAGATCCCTGGTAGTACATCCTTCATCCAGAAGGTAAGTAAGCAGGAGGAGGCGTTCGTCTTTAGTCAAACAGCTTAAATGCATGATCCTTATGGTGTCCAAAATACTCTGTTTGTTGACAATTTTCGCATCTGATGCAAACTCTTTTACAGCTTGAAGTACATGCTTTGGAAGTTCCTCAACAACATCCACACTCGAAATTCTAAAGCATTTTATAATCAGAGAACGGAGGTCACCGACGAACTCTGAATCAATGATCATCACATCACTTGCTCGTTTCCATGTCTGTGACTGCTCCGTGAAGAATACCGGGTACTGGAACAGAGCTCTGTAGAACTGCTTAGTCATTTTTTGAAAATGTCCCAGTGAAGTTTCCAAATCAGGCAATGCATTGTACACACATGATACATGACGTCCTTCACTCTTACAAACACTGATGGTTTTTAGTATTGCCTTAACATACACATCTGGTAGAACTACCTCAACTAAGAGGTTGTTCCATGTGGCTGTAGGATTCTGAATTTGGTCGACTTCAGGCCATTTTAATGATCGTCTGTCATCACTTACACCGAAGTATCCGTGAACATGAACTGGGAGACCAGAATAGCCTGCATCGCCTTCTGGAAGGGGCAGAAAACAAAATATTCTACCTTTGCTTCGATGGGAAAGATTGGTTTTCTCCTTGCCATCTTTTAAGGGTACTGCTATCCCAACCCATGGTAGATGATGTAAGCGATCAGCTAAATCTTGAAGTTGTTTTGATTCACGATTAGATATCACTTGAGCAGTAACCCAGCCTTGAACATCATTATTACTAGACTTTATATCAAATCGCTCCACAAGTTCTATGTCACTCGTTCCACTCCCAGAACGATATTTTTCCAACTGTTTGTTGAATAGAATTCGGTTTTGCCTGAGGCTGGAGATGTCTGGAGTTGAGAGGCAAATCTGAATATAAGGATTTCGTGGTACTGTGGATGAAATCCTCAAAAAGACATCAATTTTCTCAACGTTACGAAGAAACAATAATAAAATTAGAGAGTCTTCTTTGAAGGCCTGAAGCAGCTTCAAAATTTCTTGCTGTGTGAAAACACTTGGGCATAGTTTGCTTGGTGAAACACGCAATGGAAAGCGAAACATAGTTCCTTGTAGAGATTTTCGGGACTTTATATCTTCTTGACCTTCAAAAACTCCTAGAAATGGAGCAAGTTGATCGGAGACTTCATGTCGATCTACAATGTCTTTCAGATTAAAACTGTAGCCAGGCAGAGGACGGTTTCTTTCATCAGTGAAGTATTCCTCGAATGGATCAATGATCGCAAGTGTTTCATCACTGACTATACATGGTAGGTCTGGTGAGGAGAGTGAAAAGCCGAGGTTGAATATTAGTCCCCATACGTTAATTGTAGTTCTACTGTAGACTTCTGAGCAGTGGCTGCAGATCTGATCTAATTAAACTATTTAACCAAAAACCTCCAGACAGACTAGTACATTATTCCATACCAGGTAACGTTACTCGAAACCTATCCTTCTTCGAATCAAGTTTCCTAAATATCGAAACATATCTGTTATGTAGACCTACACCACGTTTGTTGCAGAAGGCTTTAGTTCTAGCATCTACACATGGCGGTTTGGAAATTCTTATGAACCTATTTGGCTGACGTAATCACTTGTAGTTGTAAATAAAACATTGCTTAGAAACAGACGACTTAATGTGCCATCAATTTTGTATAGAGAATGTAAATTGATAAATTGTCTTCTTTTGTTGAATGTCTTTGTTTTTCCTTACACCTACATGAAAAACATCTCAAGAATCCTGAATTAACAATAATATATGTTTATTGTATCGTTTTCAAGCCTTTGATTATCATTGAAAGATTAATTACGATTGAAAGTGAAGTCTTACTGTGGATTTTCTGTAGAATTCGACGTGTTCGAAAACCAAGTTTAACGTTAGGCTATAGATTGATGAACCGAATCACACGTCTGTTCAGTGTCATGCTCAGATTAATGACCCACCTACAAAGAGTCTCGGATATACTGACTAGCTCCATTGTCATAAAATATAGTAAGGGCTTATCCTCGTCGTGAATATGATGTAAAGTGTTACATGGTTATAGAGGTTAGCAGAAAACGGCATACAGCTTCTTAAGATGATAATTTACCTGTTAAATGGTACACGGAACTGAATCCGATTCCAAATCTACCAACTTTCAAAACATCTTCTTTCTTAACGCTGCGAGCTGGTTTTTGGATACCTTCCCAATCTTCTTCCGTAAACTTGGCATTATTGAAGGCGTAAACTGCAGGTCCCTATTCAAAGCAAAACGAAAATTTAATCTGATGTGTATTTCTTTATGAAATGCATAGAGCTGTTTTTTGAAGATCACATGTTCCCATGTTCTTTAACCGTTAATCTTTGGTTAGTCTTTCAGTCTTTCTAATTTTGGCATACTGTCGTCGAGGCATTTAGCTGACGAACACCAAATTATCATGGAGATAACAGCCACGATTTTCTTTTCGGATTCTTCCATAACCACCTGAATTTGAAAAGTATGAGAGACTAACCTGAAATCGCTCCAAGTCAGGGTTCAAAAGCGTAGCCGTACCAAACTGGCGTTGGTCGTAGATAAACTTGACCTCCGAAGCTCTTGCATCTTCAGCATTTTGAAGAAGTTCCTGGAAATTAAGATTTTATTCAACGTTGTTTTAATGTGTCCCACGAATCCCGATCGATCGCAGATAATGACAATATCATAAAGCATTGCACCTCCTATATCCAATTGGAATGATTTGAGACTATACAAAAGAAGGAAATGCTTTGTAGTTTATTTTACTTGGTGTTGCATTTAACTAAATAGAAGCAACAACAAACGTTGCCAAGGATATTTCTATACCTCCATATTGATTAATTAACCCTGTAAAATAAAAACAATTTCTTTAATGTTATTCAGGCGAGATGAAAATTGTACCGGTACTACACATAATCTTGTGAACGTTAGCTATAATATACAATGCGTCTGTTTAAATATTTTTAGATGATGACAAGCTCTATAACATTATCATGTATCAGCAAAGTTTCAGCTGGGGTGGGGGGTTTTTTTCCCGTTCCTTTTAAATTTTTTCCTTCGGATTACCTTTTTGTTTTTTTTTGCAATTCTTCCGTTAGGGGGGGGTTGTTGGGCCGAAATCCCCTTGAATTTTGCCTTTTGGTTTTTTTTTCAATTGAGGGCCCCCCCTTAGGTTTTTCCTTTGGGTGGGGGCTTCCGTTTTGAATTAATTTTTGGGGTTTATGTTAAAAGCAATACTATTTGTTTGGAGGTGTGAACTTTTCGATCGCTATGGTGTTGCTTTGTCCTGACTCTTCACATTTGCTTCAAACGTAGTAGTATGTTATGTTATAGGTGTAATGAACAGTAGACCCGTTCTAGGAGATTCTCAATACACGCTTTCCATCAGAGCGTGACCAAAATTTGCCAACAGGCTGAATAAGAACAAAATATGAATTGCAAATGACGCATCACGATCCACCTATCGAACGGTGTCAAATTTCTTTACTCAGTGAGGACAATACGCACAGGATATAAATGCACTTGACCACAAACCATGGAGTGTTGTAATCTGTTAACAACAGCAACAACCACACTAACAGCTACTTCATTCAAAGGGAAATGGGCCATGTTTATTTGACAAGCTATTGTACTGAAAAATTATATTGCAGGGAAAGTGTATTTTTCAGGAATGACAGTATGCTCTTTTACTTACCCTTCCACTGTGTTCAGCCAACCAAACCCTCCTCCTTCCCAACTTTTATCATCTAAGTAGATGGTTGATTTTGAACTGATGATGATGTTTCAAGGTTGCAATTACTTTTGTTGTCTAAAATGTTTTGACAAGATCCTATAAATTCAATTTTCGTGCAATTTTAAGTTTCCAAGTCAAGAAGGGGTAGATTTGTCATACCCCTTCGACAAAACAAATTACTCACGTCCTTTTACTGTGGATGTCATCTCCACTAACTTCTATTTCCAACCACTTATTGGAATGATTCATCACACTACGCATGGACTGAGAGGCCACCTGCAGAAGACAATCGCAAAGCTTATTCAGAAAACTGACCTAAGACATCAAACTTACATTATACATATATATATATATGATTTAATTCTATTGGTTTTCTGTCACCTTTTCAATTGTGAATGTAAACAGTCCAATAAACAAATACCAGTATTATGACAAATTACAACATCAAAAAACAGCTCATTACCAGTTTAGACTTTCCTCCAGTCTTCAGTTTCTTACATGAAGAAACGTTAAAAATGTAACATATATCCCTAAAGACATACAGTTTCTCTTAGCCGTTGGCGGCGTTGTTTATCACAAGCATCACTCTAGCATAATTATATAATATAATATAAGCATAATATAACTACCTTTATCTAGCTTCGTAATACCTAGTTACAGAGTTAAAGGTCACAAACATACATTATCATGCAAAAGTTCTAAGAGATCTGTTGAAACTGACCAACTAAATTATCTGTATGCTGTAAATACGAATTTATTGCTCAACCCAGAACAATAAGATGAAAGGTGTTTTGAAAACAATAAACAAGGTCTCAATGTATCAAAAGAGCAACGCGTTATTATTGAGGGATCTGAGGTGGCTAGAATCTCCGAAACTGAGTACATGGGTGTATACATCGATGACAGTTTGACATTTTCTTGCCATGTATCAAAGGTATTAAGTATATTATATACTATCTAGTGTGGCTTACGTTGTGTCTTTCTTTAACCAAAATGCTAAACAAAGTGTTTCAATACTATTATTCTACAACATGTGATCTGTGCAGTGCCTGACTGGTACCATTTTATATTGCAAAAAGACAAAGAAAAATAATGATGTTTCTTCAATACACATCAGCTATATTTAATTTAGATGACAATATACTTTTAGAAAAAGTAAATGCTGCTGCAAGAACTGAGTTTACAAGCTAATGAGATTAAGAGTGATCAGAACAACCATTTGTATACTGTACTGAGAAGTCTCCTGCACAAATCGAACAGAAATGTGAGAAATCCCACATTTTGCCAAAATACAGAACAAGTTTACAGAAACTCTTTTATATACCATGCTGCTTTACACATTCCATCCCGGCAATTAGACTGTTTAATTTATTGTAGTCTGTTTGTTATATCGTTTTATGTATTAACTTTTGTATGTGTATATGATTTTATATGTATCCTATCATCTGAACATTTTATTCTCCTTTATATTAGGTATTCTTTGACTGTTTGTTGTATTCTATTTGTTATATCGTTTTATGTTTCAACTTTTGTATGTGAAGATGTATTTTATATGATATCCTATCGTCTTAACATTTTGTTTCCCTTTTATATTTAGTTATTCTTCATGTGAACGTATTTTATGCCTCTTCATAAATTTTATACCGGAATGAATACAGAAATAAACTAAAAACCTAATAAATAGAAATAAATAAAAAGAAAGAAGGAGCCGCATAATATAGTTCAACTTGAAAACACTTGAACAAGAGCACAGTTGTTTCTAGTTTAAATTTGAGGATTCACGCGAGGTTGGGTTGAGTATTATGAATGTGCCTGTGAGCGTAAGAACAATTCCGTTTAAGAGGATATTAAACTATGCCCTGGTTGGATGTTACTTTCTTTATACATTGCCTATATTTGCACAGTATTTTTCTATCCAAAAGCAAACGCTTCCAACACGTTTGAAAGATATTTATATGAAGTATTGTCAGAGACATTTCATATTTCACGTAATAAACTAACTTGAAAATGAAGAGTTGCAGACTATTTTCCTTAGTCTGTGTGCTTAATCAGAGTTCCGACTTTACAGA
>KN882549.1:83691-95909 GCA_000934455.1 Apostichopus parvimensis
AGTGCTCGTAATACGCACACATTGTGACACGTTCGTTGTGTCTCTAGACATTATTTTGAGCAGTACTGAACAAATGTTCAAAAACAGAATCAATCACCGTAAGTGAACGTCAGTTTCTGGGGCGACTGCAAGTAAATTTTTGATAGGTTGTATAAGATCGCTAAAACCGGCACTGCTATTATTCCAGGTTACTGTTGTTCTGAATGAGAGTCGTGCAGCCATTTTGGGACAATTTCCTTATGCTAATTTCTCTCTAAACTGTCCTCCCATATCATCCTTCAAAGCACTCGTATTGACAATACAAACAGTTTCAAACCGTTCTCTGATAGAAACATTATATTCATACTGCTCATACTCACACTACGAGTGCTCTGAAGCGGGACATGACAGTACAGTATAGAAAATATTTGTCCCAACTGGATGAGTCGTGGGCCGTTTATTTGTTTGTTTGTAAGATTAAGGAGAAGAGTTGTTAGCATTGGCATACACCCAGTTGGGAGAATTTTATTCTATACTGTATAGTGTTTGAATACTGGCTGTTTGAATGACTGCCAACATGCATATGCATGAATCTGTCTTACGCCAGCAACCAGTTGGGACAATTTCTTAATTGATAATACGTGGCTAAACTGTACTCCAATATCATGCTCTCAAAACACTGGTATTGTCAGTACAAACAGTTCCTAACCTTGATCTGATAGAAACATGATATTCATACTGCTCTCACTGACAATACGCATGCGCTGAAGCGGGACATACCACTACAGTATAAAATAAAATTGTCCCAACTGGGTTCATTCAGAATGTCGGATTTTGGAACCTGCCCTTGCAGGGTGCCTTGTGTACAATGAACCAAGGTTCAATGAATTGCTTCAGTTTCCTATCGCTAAACGCCTCTGAGTGCAGTTCAATGGTTGACATCACTAGTTCGAATTTCTGAATATAGGATATGTCACAAATTCGATATTTGATAACTTAAATCTTAGACGTTTAATCCGAGATATGATCATTATTAAATTAAACGTATCATACATTCATTTACAGCCATCTGTTAATAATTTGACTGATATCGTCAAATATGAGATAGATATCACGAAGTACCGTAGTTTATTTGATTTTTGCAGACACCGGAATATCCAGATAAATTAATGTGACAGGTGTAACGTCTTTAAGAGGGAAAGAGGGAGTTGATATAAACCGTAAGTGTTTGCACGTGGTGTTTACTTATGTGACAACAGGAAAATTGTACCTTCAGACACCTACGAAAAACAGCCCAACAAAGTGCTTTAACTTAGATATAATTTCATTGTTTGTTTCTCGATACAGACAATATGCCAAGATCTACAGACGTATTACATGGAATTAATCAGAAAAAGGTTTTTGTGTTGCAAACTGAGGAACAGATCTAATGATCTGCGTAGTAGACTATATAGTTCAGTCGCTTTAATTGATGAACCTCAGCTGCATGTTTAAAGGGGCTTACTCAAATATTTAAAGGGGTATACAAAAACAAACTGGACTGACATATATCAGTGTTTTTGTAACGGTCTACAAAATAGACTTGATTTTGTGTCTAAACTCATCCTGCTTAAACACCAATCAATTAAGTCATGGACAATTAGAGCATGATTTAAACTTTAAATCGCATGTTGACGACCCGTTTATGGTGCGCCGAGTGCGCCATAAGTCATGAAATCGTTATATGTCAAATCAAATTGACCAGATGTAATATTCCCGTGCTCTGACTGGATAAAAAAACGACACCTATATTGTGCCATAAGTTCTGGAATCGACATATGTAGAATGAAATTGACGTATGTAGGGTTTCCCGTTCTTTCATTGGACGACTAGTGTCACATGTTGTTTTATAATGCTCTGATTCACGATTTAACAGAACTTAAAACCATGTTATCAGAGGTAGGAATGAGTCTTTTCACGGGAATGTTCGCTACGTGGGGTACATTATACTTTGTATTCCCCACACTCAACACGACAACGACGAAAATAAACGTACCCATGGACAAAACGGGATGAGATATGAGTTAGCTAGCCCCCTTACTGACCTATTAATAGACCTCGGGGAAACAAAGACACCAGAGACAAGCACATGATACTAGCTTGTTATTACACATAACAGTGACATTCCCCAACCCACACCTCAAGTAGGAGGGGTGGTGTGAAGAATTCAGGTTTAAGGTTTTACTTATACGTGAAATTGAACTTGAAATTTCCGGGATCAGTTACAATTTGGTAATATACTTTTGGTTTCCCGAAAGGGAAAACTTGGAGTCATTTCTTACCGACTAAGGAGTCACTCCTTACCGACTAAGGAGTCACTTCTTACCGACAACGGAGTCACTTCTTAACGACTATAGAGTCACTTCTTACCGACTATGGAGTCACACTCACTTACTATGGAGTCTCTCTTACCGACTGAGGATTCACTACTTACCGACTATGGAGTCACTACTTACCGACAACGGAGTCATTCTTACCGACTATGGAGTCACTCTTACCGACTATGGAGTCATTCTTACCGACTATAGAGACACTCCAGGCTTACCGACCTTACAAAATTCTGAAGGAGACCGCGGATTGCAAAGTCGGTAATGACTATAACGCGGATAGCAAATTCGGTAATTACTGAGTTACGGTTAGATTCGTTCAACACGGCAGCATACAGAAACGTTGTACTCAAAGACGATGCCAAAAGAAAGTAAAAAGAGAAGAGAAGAAAAGAAAAGAAAAGAAAAAGCCAATAGGTCACAAATCTGGAGTCTATGCATGCTAAGTTCTTCAATACCGCCCTCATTTCTTTCGGGGAAACATTTCATACTGTATTTTTACTCTCTTTCTTAGTCAAATGAGACGATAGGTGAGAAGGGAAGGGGGGGGGGGCTACAAACTCATGGAGCAGTGCCCTTAGCTGTCATTAATTCTGGATCTTATAATGGGCAATATTTATACATGAATTATGACTTTGTGGATCCTTTCATGCAATGAATAAACGACTGCCTGCTGAAACCAAGGCGTTTCCATTAGCACAGAGAGACAGAGTAAGTTAAGGTATGGCGTGATTTCCCTTTACTTTGTTTTCAAAAGTTGCTCTACAGAACGACCAATCTTGTTATAGCATATATACAGCGTAGTCAAGATAAATGCAACACCATCACCATTTGAAAATGTAAATTGCAATAGCCCCATCGCTTTTTTACATTGACGTTACTTTGCCACAGAAACGAAACGTACTACTTAGGTTTCAGAAACCATTGCCTTTATAATGTGCAACTAAAGCAATGTGGTCAAGTGGTTAAGGCAAATTGACTTCCTATCGAAGGATTTATAGCAGGTTCGAGGCTTCACCGTGTTCTTTACTTTGTATATAGTTGTGTAGAAAGGCATTGGCCTTCATAGAAGACTGTAGAACATTGAATTCTTTTTTTTAAAACTTTATATATACTCGCTTGCTTTCACAAATAAGATTAATAATGAGTTTTATAAGACTTCAACGCACCTATTTTGATAATTATTCTCAATGATGCTGTAGTATAAAATCACATATAAATCTCATCATCAGTAAAGCCCCTACATAAGCAAAATGTTGTAAGAAAATGTTGCAAAAATGTACTACCCTGGAAAGTCTGCCCCTACAGATTATTCCCAAGCCAAAGTGTAAAATTAATCCATGAAATTTCTCAAAAAAAGATAACATACTTCGTAGTTAATTGTAAACTGCTTACATTAGTGACCATTGTTTGAGACTTCCCTATCATATTTTGTGCCGATACCATCACAGCCATGTATATCATATAGGAAGTAGCATCATTAACAAATGTCTCGTAAATTGGTACCTAAAGGTCTTTCATTATTTAAAAAAAATTACATATTTACAGTCTACCGGCAGCTTAATGACAATGTTTAGGTTATGTCTCATCAAAGGCAAAAAAAAAAAAACAATAAAAAAAATAAATAAATAAAAAAAAACAAAATAAAAACAACAACAACAACAACCTACTCCTTTCTTTGTTCAAGCTTATTTACAACTTAACCGCGATATATCGACCGCATTGCCCTACCTGTTCTCAGGCGCGTAGCGATGAATTTGCCAAGGGGTGGGGGGGGGGGGCGAAATTATAGGCAAACTATCAGAGCCGTAGATACGGCATTGCAAACTATATAAGCGTAGCGCCACCCTAAATTGGCACGAAGCGTACAAGAAAATTTCGGCTGAAAATGCCTCCCAGATCGCTAGAAATGGCACTTCCTAGGCCTTGTAAGTTGCATCTTAGCATTTTCTCTTTTGAAATTACTAGCGATATCATAAAAACATACAAAAGAAAATATGCTCAAGGGGGGGGGCGGCTGCCCCCTTCGCCCCTTCCCCCCTTGGCTACGCGCCTGCCTGTTCTGTCGCTCACGAGTAACGAAGAAAGATAAATACAATACAGAGAAAGACAACGGTGTCAAGTAAAAAAGTGAAAAGTTAAGGTTTCGTCACTCTTGCGGCGATCATCTGTGATTTTTTAGTTATATGATATTTCTAAAATAATTCATAAAAAATAAAGATCCATTTTCTTTTTGTCAGTTTTGGTACAAATGGGAAAAATAGTCCAGAGGTTTTTTTTTTGCATATTAATGAGAGATAACAAAAACATACAAGGTGAGATAAAATGACAATTAAAACTTACTTCAAGCCTCCAAATTTTTAGCAGCATGAGTATATGGTCGTAACGGCACCGATTTACACTGAGTCCATATATACAAACTAGGTGGACCACGTTGCCCATAGGGACACAGTATACTGCATTCAAAACTTGCCAAACATAATGATGATGATGATGATGATGATGATGATGATGATGATGATAATAATTGAAATAATACTGGAAAACACTCCATTCCAAATTTCTTACACTGTTTAAAACGTGTATTGTTTCGGCTCACTTGTAACCGCAGGTTGACATAGTCACACAGGGACACTGTACATTGCATACAAAACTTGTCACACATAATGATGTTGAAATAAGACTTGAAAACATTCCATTCCAAATTCCTGACACTTTTAAAACGTGCATTGTTTCAGCTCACTCTTAGCCGCATGGTTGACATAGTAGCAGTGAATGATTTGACTCAATATCGGTGAGGATCCTTTCAATTTTACTTACTGATTACTGGCTCTTAGAATCCGATAATTATCTTCAATTAGTTAATGATTATTCTTTTGATTTCTCCAACTCTCCATTATTAGTCCAAATACTATAGTATTTAGTGAAACTACATATATGTATATACACATATATGTATAGCTGAACTAATGTTGCCCTGTAATTGCTAGGAAGGTTTTTTTTGTATCTGGATGCAGGGTGCAGGGATTGGAGCCTTACAAATAATTTGGGTTATCTGGACACAGTGAATATGCTACGTCACAACCGTGTTCGTACCATTGAGAATTTTGTGGGCTCGCGGTATAACTCTCAAATGTCATTTCCCTCTCAACTTGTAAAATTATATATGTATATTTACTTTGGTGACGTGTTGTTTTGTATTTTTCGGGTTATCTATCATAAGTTTGAAAAACCTCTGGACTATTATTTTAGTTATTTACAGTTTCTATTACCTTACTCTATTAAACTTTTCATTTTCAAATTCATTTTCTAATATGCTTTTTCATTTTTTTTCCATTTTGTTACTATCTTCAAACTTGTTTTCGGAATTGCTACCATGGTACAGTTTATATAATTCGCAGTGACGTCACGAATAACCCGTCAAAGCCAGTAAACTAACTCGAACAGTCTATAATTCGATGAAGGATTATGTTATGTTGCCGTGGCAGCCTCTTCGTCTTTTGCCATGTCGCCATCGAAGGCAGGATTTTCTCTCGCCTCAAGATGGGCTAGCTGTGGGTGTCCGTTGCTAAACCCTGCATAAAATAATTAAAAAGATGTTACAGTGTTACATCACATTAGTAACCGATACGGGGTTAGGAAGGGGTAGCCCAGTCACTCATCTCTGTCTTAACAAATATGCTTGTGTACTATTCGGGGATGCTAACGGTATATTATAATCGATTGGTTGATCCATCCAATACATTCTTTCATTCCAACTTGTATACACTACAAATAAATACTGCTTCCTTACCATTGTTCTTAACAACATGTGAATCGTTCCCGACGTATGCCATTAATGGATACGCGGCCTCTCCGTGTTCTGTTATATCCAACCCTTCAAATAGAAAAGTAAAATAACGTAAACTAAATTGTATGGTAACAGTGGTTATAGTGACATTCCTGTTACAAGACGACTTTATTAATTCATTTAAGTCATTAATCCATCAATCCATCAATCCATCAATCCATCGATCCATCGATCCATCGATCCATCGATCCATCGATCCATCGATCCATCGATCCATTGATCAATTCATTGTTCTTTTTCTATAAGAAGCTCATCGGTTAACATATTCACTGAGTCCAGAATGTCTCTTAAATAGAAGCATCTGATGACGTCATTAAGAAATCAATTATTTTGTCATCCATTGTAAACTCTACAAACTCTCAAAAATTGTTATTTCAAGTTTCACGTCGTAACTGCTTGTTTACGTTTGGTGGGGTTATTTTATACTATACCATCCAAGTATTAAGCAACAAGATTGTCATTGATCAGGAACCGACGAACCTAGGGTCGACAAATATAGGCTGTATTATTTTATCGAGGCATTGGGAGAAGGAGAGGGAGGTAGGGGTGGGTGGAAAGGAAGGTAGACAGGGTAACATTAACTTTCTAGTCTCTGTATCCTTCTTTTAAAACCCTTGAAATCAAAAATAAGATAACAGATTAGTAAAAATTCGAATACAATGTTGGTAGTCTATTTTCCTTCTGAAAATTACATTACGTCCCAGAGGTGGTATCACATTACCTTGCTGTGTCTATAAGAGTATTGTTCTTCCGTCATCTCATTTCTAGTGCAACCCCCCCCCCCCCAACCCCCTCACGTTATTTCTAGCTCACCTTTCTCCTCCACTTCTTTGCTGACGCGCAACATTCCAAACAGATGGAGCGTCCCAAATAGAACCAGAGAGATGGATCCTGTCCACACTGCAATCACGCATGCGCCAAGCAAGTTCCAAGCAAATCCCTAAAAAGAGAGGGGACAAAAGACTTCATGAAAATAAATTTAATGAAGTTTGCCAGAGTGTAATGTAACAATGTGGAGCCTAAGCTGACTTACGAAGAACAGATCTTGACGCTGAAAAAATGTACGTAACTGGAAATTTGTTTTGAGAGATGTCAGTCTGTCCATGAGAACAGCAACAACAGATACAGAATGTATGTATTCCTAGTGCATACATATTATATCTCTAACTTAACACGGTCTATACGATGTACTTGTATGTCAAATGAATTTGAAAGATGAGTCTTGGAGTGTTTTTTTGTAATTATTATCATAACATATAAATAAACTCGAAATTGTAAACTGGGTACTGTGCTGTTATATATCGATCATGATTTCAAGGATTGAAACTATAATGCTAACGTTACGTTGTTGATAACGACAATAAGGACGGGTTCTACACAACGATAAGACAATAGAGGGTGTTGATAGTGATGAGAGCAGTGATCAGATGATGATAGCGATGATGATGGCGAGGATGATAACTCTGACGATTTGACAATCATCGTTGCTATCACGACGACATACTGATAATGATGACGATAACGATGACCGGGAAACAACGAAAATGGCGATAAAAGAAAGCAATGGAATTTACGATGACGATGACGGCGCAGTGACGGTGACGACGATGGCAATAACGACGGAGATGATGATGATAATGATGATGATGATGATGATGATGATGATGATGATGATGATGATGATGATGATGATGATGATGATGATGATGATATGATGAAGATACATACAGACTTCAAGGAGACAGGACAACACAAATACAAACTAACGATGACAATGATCGGAACTAGCGTTACTGACTGGTGCGACAGTTCAAAAGTGTTCGAACAGCAGACACGCCACGTGACTGAAGGAACATACGTCACTGTTTGGGTTGGTGACAATAATGATGATGTTGATGATGATGAAGAAGCAGAAGAAGAAGATGATGATGACGATGACGATGACGATGACGATGGCGATGACGACGATGACGATTACGACGATGGCGATATTGGTGATGGTGGTTAAAATTTGGGCAACCTAATATTCAAATTTGTTGCAGAGAGGTAAGCACTTACCGTGAATGCGATACGGGTGTTTGGTGTTATGAAAACTCCAATATCTCTACCAAAGAATGGTACAGTCAATATGCCCAACAGTCCACCTCCAAAATGAACTGAAAATTAAACAAGTTAATACCATAGAAAATGAATGAAAAGGAATAGAACATGACTATATGATTATTTCATGATCATGTTAACCGCAGCTCGCGTAACATATCATGTGGACAGCTTAACAGCTTAACATTAAACAAAGGTATGAACACACTGCATGTTACCACAATCACACGTTATTTAATCCCTGTGAAGTCTACAGGAGTGGATTAAGAATAATATAAAGGAAGGGCGTGTGATCCCGGGGTGATCCCGGAGGGGGGACCTTGAAGCCAAAGTCATAAAGGAAGGTCTGAGGGGAAATTTTAGAAGTCAAATTGTGCTTTCTGAGGTATAGATAAATTATAATATAGAGTTTAGTTTTAAGTGTTTGCATGTTTGAAAAGGGTTTAGTCTTCTTTTCCCCCCACTTTTGTTGGGGGGGGGGGTGTACACCCCAATGGATCCGCAGAGGTAAATCGTGTCGATATGACAACGCTTACCTTGAAAAGACAATGCTACAAATTTTATGTTGTCTGTACAAAGATAACAAAAACCATCAGTTATCTTAACTCGGTACCAATCCTTTACGGACATAATAACTTTCACTCCAGAAACAGAAAACCGTCACTAAGTTATCCTACAAGGTCTACAGTACAAACTTCCTCTTTAGAGATATTACATCTGACTCTACATGTAGTTCAAGTTAACGCTGCAAACCCCTTTACATATATATAATGGCACCCTCGTTAAACCCCATTGACGATATCATCTCAGTTAGAGATGTCGGAAATATACCTTAATCCGCTTTAAATTAAGGGTATAAGGGTATCCTCTAACACCTCGATAAACACTTTTGGGGGATGGGGGTGAGGGGGGGGGGATATTAATGGACTTACCAGCTACAGCGTCTAGTGGATCATCTATCTTAAGCTTCAAAACGAGAGCACTGACTCCAATATACACAGCACCAGCTAATACTCCACTGACAAACGCACCCCATGCGTACACCACGTTGCAACCTGCACAAATGGCTACCTATGGATAAGAGGGGAAAAAAGCGACAAACTGGGGTAAGAAGTTAGATTTGTTGTCTTTTGATTAATTGCGGTTACTTGAAGGGAAGGGCTAGAGGAGGCCAGAGGGGCTAGAGGGGGCCAGAGGAGTCGCATTGGCATGTGACTCTTTTCTTAGCTTAAAAGTGCCCAATTTTGTAAATGAAAAGTACTAATTGTTTTCGTTTTTCTAATTCAAAAATGAATTCCCTTTGTTATTTACAAAGTGCCCTATTTTTTGACAAAAGTGAAAATTTTAATAACCAGACAACGAAATGGTTAAGTGGTTCCGATGTCCAAACATAATCATAGTGTGGTAAGCCATACATGTTAATATTCATGAACTTGAGCACACCAAAGTGAAGAGGATTATCTATCGACTATGCAGCAACATAAATATGAAGGTACCCGGAATCAGTTATCATGTTGATAAAGTG
Source organism: Apostichopus parvimensis (assembly GCA_000934455.1). Classification (NCBI taxonomy): domain Eukaryota; kingdom Metazoa; phylum Echinodermata; class Holothuroidea; order Aspidochirotida; family Stichopodidae; genus Apostichopus; species Apostichopus parvimensis. The sequence continues at coordinate 93,512 of KN882549.1, forward strand.
CATTTAATGACAAATTATGATAATAGATGCATGCATGAATATTAATGAGGTAAAATGTTATGATCTCATAAGCATGTACTGTATCTATATACTTAACTATATTGTATAATCCAAGTGCATAGGTATATACATCTTGTGGTTGTTTGAAAATTTCCCATAAATCTCCATGGCAACCACCATGAAGATTAATGATGTAAAAATTGTTGTTGAAAGGACATGTTTATATTATGTAGTTACAGCACCATACCGAGTATAAACTACATCGGACACACTGTTGAAGAGATACTGACATTTTAAGAATTTTATGTTAAGCCCTACCAACTCATTAATATTCATGAGATGGGTGGTAGAGATATCGAAATTTTAAGAATTAACACAAGTCCCACACAACTTACCATTCCAGTCAAGCCTCCATTGATAGTCGTCAGAAGGCTCCATTTCTTGTTACCGTAGACAAACTTCGCCAACACCAATGCTATGAGCGCTGCTGAAGCACCACAAATAATGGTGTTAACTATAGCAATGGCGACCACCACACCGTCGTTTTCGTTGGAGATTGCAGCCTGTGATCCTCCGTTGAAAGCGAAGAATCCGAAAAAGAGAATGAATCCACCAAGAGCGACTAACTGCAAGAACAAAACGGAAAACTGGTTTATAGAAAATCAAATTTATCAAGAATTGAAACCATGATGCGTAATGAAGGGCTTCGTGCCAGCTGTCCAGTTAACACCTTTAAAATTAGCGTTCCGATTCATTTGATATAAAATCTAAACTCAAATTGTACAGTTATACACACCTGTCTATATATGCAACGCGGTACTGCGTACCTCGTTACTATACACACGTGGGTGTGTGTATGTGTATCTGTACGTTGCTATGCTGTCCCTGTTGGTTTATTTACTCCTTTAAACGATACCCATAAAGTCGTTTCATAATTCGAACTGCGCATGTGCGAGCTGGTCGACTGATTCACAAGTACAAAGGGTGCACATGTCTCATATTTGTTCTACTCTCTGAAATTGTTAGTTGCAGTGAGTCATGTTGTGCGAGTTTAGATCATACATAGTCACATCGTTACAAAATCACACCGTACATCGTCCTATCGTTATACCGTAAAAAGTCGCATCGTCATATCGTCAAAATATCTTTCATCCAAAAGACTATATATATCGACTTCAACGAAACCGGAAAACTAATATTATAGCAAGCTGAAGTATGATTGTTTTAGTGTACAGCTTCACACGTATATATAAGACAGAAAGAATTGAGCTACTCTAAACCTAAACATTACGTCATTAACTAAAGCCATTGGTTTCTGTGTCGTCACTGTTTACTACCACCTTGCAAGCACAAAACACTAAAACAACGGGAAAATCCCAACCGAGTAGGCACCTAAAAGTAGCATTATGACGTCATCATAACGATGACAACAAGTGCAGCGTACTGACACAAGTTTGATTTCCAATTATCTTCTCCTAAAGCGTTTTGGAGATAATCATCACATCTTTTTGTTTTCTGTTATTGTTATATAATTCTAAACACAGTGATTGGATTTACACATCCTTTAAGGAACAGTCATCCTCTTACCGGCACCGTATGGCCTTGAAAATTATGATTGTTTTCTTCTTTGTCGAATCGGCCTAATCTTGGTCCCAAAATCGCAGCTCCTACGAGTGCAGCAATACCTCCAACCATGTGAACAACGCTTGAACCTGCAAAATCCTATGGATGAAGCAAATATATAAAAATCGAAAAAGAAGTAGAAATAATTTAAAAAAAAACTAAAAAGAAGACACACACACAAAAAATGACTAAAGTTCGTAAATAAATGATGAGATTTTTTTCGTTTCATTTGATACTGCATGACTGGTATCTATACCACCTTGCGCAAGATTGTGGTTTTATCAAATACAAATATAGATATGGCATGTAGTAGATTTGCAGTGCGAGTACAACGGCGTGAGTACGGGTACAACAGTATGAGTACCAGTATTCAAGTAGAATACCCCCTTGGTATGAGTATGAGTACAAGGCTCTATAACTACGAGTACGTAATTTTTGCACTACATATATATTAGTTTTTCATGAAGTACCGAGTACAAGTACAAATGAAAAATAGCGAGTACACGTTGTAACCATCGTGTACGGCTTCCACGTACTGTTTAGAGTCTATTCAAGTTTACAAATGTTCCAACCCAACGTTTTAGTCAGACCATGTACACTCCTAAATCCCCGTTGGTCTCTCTCTCTCTCTCTCTCTCTCTCTCTCTCTCTCGGCCCCTCCCCACCCCAGCCCCTCTCTATCTTTGTTACACTCCTCCTCAGTTTATCTCCAGCAGCCCCTTGGTCTCCTCCTTGCATCTTTCATCTCACTTGTTTGTGATATCTATCTGTTAAA
>KN882549.1:147972-158680 GCA_000934455.1 Apostichopus parvimensis
TTGGTGGTTGCATGATACAGGCTATATATAATATCACGTGTTTGGTGGTTATATGGTACAGGCTATATATAATAGGCCTATCACGTGTTTGGTGGTTGTATGGTACAGGCTATATGTAACAGCACGTGTTTGGTGGTTGCATGGTACAGGCTATATGTAAAAGCACGTGTTTGGTGGTTGCATGATACAGGCTATATGTAATATCACGTGTTTGGTGGTTGTATGGTACAGGCTCTATGTGATATGTCGTGTTTGGTGGTTGCATGGTACAGGCAATATGTGATATCGCGTGTTTGGTGGTTCGTCTATATTCTTCTCGTGGAATTGAGTTTACAAAGCATTCAGTTTCAATTATAATGTTTGTGTACATATGTTGGTACATAGACCAGACTATGTGACAAGCATGACGACGTCTTGTGAGTTGACATTCAATAACAATACGATATCAAACTTTCTCAAACATGATGCATGGGCCCCCCTATCGAACGACAACCCTGGATCCGTCACTGTTTTTACCCCACCGTTATGAAACTCCTGAAATATGAATCCATCTCTGCCACGAATATCTGATTAATATGTCTTCTCTTATCTCGTTACTGTAACAAGTGTGAACAATTTATCATTTAGCCGTATACATTTATCCAATTTTATCTATTCAACAAACCTCTTTCCCCTCTCCCTCAAAACAGGAAGGTTCACTTATCATAAAGTTAGTAATCTAACAAATTTGCTTTTTCTTTTCTTTTTTAAGTAATTACATGTAATACTATGTCATTTCGACAATTTGCAGCCAAGAAATGTTAAATGCTTCTGTTTAGAGTAGTATAGCGTTTCCATCAAAATGTCAAACATGATTAAATATGTTCTATGCATCATTTTAAGCAACATGCCAAATTTGTAACCTCTGCGTCAGCAAGTTGCATGCGTCTTGTCAAGTTTTCACAGCAAATGAGAAATCCATAAAATGTGGTATTTACCATACTTGACAGTACATCACAGTGTAGTTTGTTCTTCTTGTTAATCAATTCATAAAAATATATAGTTGTTGAAAGATTGGAGCTGGGATTAGGGGCGGGGAAGGGAAGGTAAAGGGAGGGGAGGGTGAAGGGTTGGGGTAGGGGCAGATACGCGTATGACGTTCGGTATTCCGAGAGCGCGAAAACCTCTTGCATCGCTTAATCAGAATTTTGGGAATCTGGTGAAAAAGACTTGGAAGAAATTTTATGAGTTAACAGGAATTAAAAACTGTTTGAACTTTTCAAAGAATATCAGTTAGGATGAGAGCTGGAAAGTTTAAAGCGAAGGGTCGAAAACTGATGTGTAACATATAGCGGAAGACTAAATTTTTTACTATTTCTTCCTGCTGATTTTAATACTTTTTACGGTCTCCTGTGATATATCTTCAGTGCTCTGGAATGTTAGCGCAGCTTCCCATTTGAGCACCCATGGGGGACCTAATATTTACGCATATGTAAGCCTGTTTATATAAGGGCGACATATTGTCTGAGAAAAATGCATAATTTATCAGACATTTTCTTGATTTCATTTTCATGAATAGATTAATTCTAATTTATCAAGAACGCTTTCAATATATATGTATATCAATATATGTATACATATATGTCTTTTCTTGACACATATATAGGGAACGTCGCACAACAGGTGATATATTCCAAATTAATCAACGCGCATGCGTTAAACTTCTTCTAATGGGTCATCGGCCATACTTTCCATAAATGATTCTGATTACGTATGCATGCATCCAGACTGTTTGCAATTGAGACGCGTATTCCCACAAGACTGTACAACATCATCCCCTTGTCAGATGACAAGCGGTAGTGTGGTTTTACTAGATGGCTTACAACTGCCATCTCGCTTTATAGGAACCTAAGGATGATGTAGCCTAATACTTGACCTGTCAAACACATTAGATGCAACAACAAAAAATACATAGCGCCAAAAAAGAGTAAAAGAAGAAGAAGAAGAATAAGAACAAAAATTGCAGGTGGTGTTACTTAATCGTTGAAACTATTGAGATCAATTTAACAAGGGTTACTTTGGGTCTCGTTCCCTTATTGTTTCTGATAATTTAATACTGCAAGTATAACATATGTCTTTATTTTAATTCACCCGGGCCAAGGCTCTGACGAAAACTTATTGATCTCAGTCGAAACGAAAGTAGAGAGCTTTCTACTTCTTCATGGGCAACATGAGCAACAACAAGATATCTTTATAGAAAAGACAGATAAAAAAGCTAACTAAATACCGGTCATATAAAATGAGAGGGTTATTTCGAGAGACTTTAAATCATGAGTTGAGATTACTATTGGAGGAACCACGATCCTCTTTACTAACGATTTCAGTTAACATAGTATGCATACGTATATATATATACAATGTGTATCCGCACGCAGCTTGTAAACTTTAAGTACCGTGCACTAAAGTTTATGTGCTTCCTAGCCTCGTAAAAGAATAAAAATAGACGTGGATTCATCATTAAAAGAAGGAAAAAGAGAAGATTAAGAAGAAGAAGAAAAACGAAAAAAGCCTCGGGGTGTATGCCTGCTTGAGCAATAGTACAGGGTATGCTAGGTGAATTTATTATTCCTCTAAGACACTCCGAGCCTGTTATTACGTACAGTTCATCCACATATATACAATCTTAATTCCACCAAAGAATGAGAATTCAGTTATTGAAAGTGTCTGGAGAGTTTACCATTTCCAGGAGAAAATTTTAGCTCTATCCTATATGAGTAAATCTCCTGCACGTTTATCGCAAAATGCCGAATGCCAACGTTCTGGGGATTCTATGTTATAAATGTGAGTGAATTTTTTAAAACTAGACTCTCAGAAAAGTAATAACATTCTCCCCGTCAAAGAATCATTAATGTGTACACTTCCTAAAATTGAATTCTGATTCGTAAGAATTATGAATATTATTAGCATTATGTATTTTTCTGTCAGTAAGTGACGCGGGTGGGGGGAGGGGGGTGGGGAGAGGCTGGAGCACCCCTAGAAGTAGACTTGGCTACACCGTTAATGACATTTATTAACAGATTTGTCAAATTTCCTACATGCACAAGTCTTCATAAATTACACGGCTTCCACGTACGTTCAGTCATGTACAAGTCGTCCTTAAACTCCAATATGGCCTTCCACGTATATACGACGTAATATGCGTGTGATTATCCTTGATCAAATGGTATACACGCTTACACTACGTCATACTTATTGTCAATGATACCGCCCACCTCCTCCCACCTACTCCCACCTCCTCCCACCCACCCCTGTTGTCGCTATCTCTCTCTCTAACCACTGCGTGGTGAAAATACTGGTACGTAGCAAAAAGCGACATGTTGATACCGACGGAAATATGTACCGTACATTTTATGAGCAGATTCCATAATATTTTTATCATAACTGTGTCAACTGCAACATAAATGACATTTAATCGTTAGGCATAGCCTTTGATTTGTATTCATTGAAGTTTATTTGTCAAAACAAACTGTCGTGTTTCTTCACCAGACAACCCACGTTTTTAGACTACCTCTCCTGTATACACAACCAGATACGCATATACGTACATACACAAGCATACACCCACACCAAGCAAAATATTTACTAACCATGTGCCGTATTAATTTAATGAGCTACACTTGTTTGTTATTAAAACAACGTTATTAAATAAGCAAAACTTTAATAATACCATACTTTAAGTGAGCGTCTCCTGTTACGATAATAACAGATAAATTATATTTAGTTAGGATGGATATATAATTCAAGGATAAATGATGCATTCTATACAAAAATGGGGGGGGGGGAGAGAGAAAATAGACGAAGATAAGCTATTTCCGTCAAATTGTTATTACTTGTATCTTTTATTTAGTTCCGTTTCATTTTATTGAAGATTATTGACATCAAACAAAAAAAACTCATTTTGTTTTTACAGTGTCTTCTCTATTTCATTTCACATTTGACGTTCATCTTTTGCACAAGGGGAGAAAATAAGAAAAAGAATAACAAAAAGGAGAATAATGGTTGTTTATGAAACGACAAAAGAGATCTAAAACAGACATTTTTAATCTGTTGCAGGCAACGCAAACTCCTTCGAACTCAGACAAAGCAAATACTTTCACTTCTATTTGCTATTTATAGAAGTATATCGTCTGCTCTCGACATTGCACAAACAATACGAATGTATAAAGAATTTCTAAACAACTCTAAATTATTGCAAAATTAGCAAAAGGAATATACTCCCGGTGTCTAATGACTCCTCTCTCTCTTTCTCTTTCTCTCAAACTGTCTCTATCTCCAACTCTCCATCTTCTTCTTCTTCTCTTTTTTTCATTTGATGTCTCAGAAACTATTTTGGAAATGTTTGGCGACAAGTAGTATCATTTTCAAAGTGATAAGTCAGTCCTTTGTTGTCTTTCAAAGTTTTTTTCTTTCTTTCTTTTTTTCATGATTACAGAAAACAGAAAAGGTAAATGGTTAAACTTTTTTGATAACGATTGGTCCAGAAATAGGGCAGTTTGTAATTGTGGATGATTGTAAGTAATATAGAAAGGCAATCAATTGTATGAGTCAACGAACTAGAGACATTCTTAATAAAAAAAAAAGAAAACCTTAAATGGTTTCCTGTGATTTGAGTGAGATGCCATTAACCAGACGAAGAAACTTCTTAAAATTCTCATATTTTAAGACCGGAAATTTGTCTCGAACGGACAGAGAAATCATTGATATTCACTTTGCGTCAGAGAAAATTGCATGTAGACGAATAGGCGTGTTGGGTATGAAACATATAACAAAAATGAAAATGAAAAAGAAATATAAATATAACAATCATCAATACATTCCTTTCCTATCATATATTATTGACAATAAATAGTTTTTACTTTTCTTTATCTCGAATTTAGTATTTTGTTTTATTACTCTTTCGATAATTCTCGTTCAAACTATATTCGAAAACACAGAGATATCCAGCGATAAAAGAGGGTTATAGTGTATTGAGATTCACGACCAATTTAATTTGAACTATCAAAGCCCTCTTCGAGATGAGACCTCTTTCTCCTCTCTTTAATGTTTCTTCTCTTTCAGGCCAACTTCAAGTTCATTAAATACCAGCGTCTGCTTTACTCTACTAAAATGAAGCTAAATTGACCGCTTTTTTTTATTAATTACCAGAAAGATTCAAGGGCTGTATAATTCAGAGAGATAAAGAGTTTTAATCAACCATCGCTATAAATCTTCAACATACTCTTTTCTATGATTAACGGGGTTTTCTTTCCAAAAGTCGTCGTAGGCTAATTCCTTTCAAGCATTGATTTGTTTTTATTTCGCTATATAGGGTACTGTCCTGGTAGTGGAAGAAGAAGTAGTAGTAGAATTTTTTACGATATCTGAAAAAATCAAAGCAAAGGTCTTAACAGGAGAAATTCCTGGTTGGAACAGGACTTTGAAATTAGAAGAAAAACGTTTTTCAACCCAATGTTTTTTAAAAATTCGAGAGAGTTGGGGTGCCAGGAAGAAACTAGTCGCTGCATATAGTTCTTAACTATTTGTATAGAAGAACAGCTTTCAATTGGGTTGGTTGGGGGTGGGGTGGGATGGGGTGGGTAGGGGTGCAAAATATTCAATGGGTAGTGGGACATTTGAGTTAAATTCTTATATGATATGTATTGTATACGAAAACTTCAGAAAAAATAACTTTGCAGTCTTAGTTCATATTTTTCTTTCGACCGAGAGCGTAATAAGATAAGCAGTTCAACATTCGACCTCTGGTTTTTCTGATTTAAGCCTTTCTATAGGACTCGCCTATCCCCGCCCCACACCCATCCCAACCCACAACCTCTCATCCGGATCAAAAGTCATGTTCGTATATAAAAGTAACATATTTTGAAGTCGAAAGTGCAAAATTACAGGAATAAAAGTCTAAAGTGGAATTTAACAATACTAGACTTGTTATCGATTACCACGCCAAGCAGTCATAATGTGTGACGCATATCGCATATATGTATATATATATACATATAACCGTTTGTTCATTCAAAAATAAACTTCCGGGTTTAAACCAAAACTCGTTACTTTTTTATTTATTTCTTGTTGCCTTATCTATCTCTTGTTATTTCTTAGTGCCGTATAAATGATATATTCCAAAAAGAGATTGTAACCTTAGTAGACTCTTAATCCATACCTTCCTCCGGGAAGATATAAAGTATATAGACGGCTAAACAGTAGAAACACATGTCGAGACTCTACTAAAAAAGGGATTTGGGGAAAGATTCCAGTCAAGGTGTGTCTTAACGTATTTAAGATACTGCTCGAATAAATCACGTTAGATTATATTCCAAGCAAAATGCGTCAAAACTTTAAACGTAATCCATCAACGTCTCTCTTCGCTAGAGTTTTTTAAAGGTTGACTTTAAGGAAGGGAAATTTATAAGCTGAGATGAAAGTTATATAAAAACAAAATGATCATCTTGCCCACATAATTCATTATTCGGTATACCGGTAATAACGATGACATAGATTATAGGGGTTAAACAATGTCAAATCTATGGTTACCGTAGGGATTCGATATGATGTGAAAGGCTATACAGTGGGTGATAACAAATAAGTAAAACTTTGTAAATACAAAAACTGTGTTGAAGTTCATACCGACAGCAACACACTTATGAAAGAGCGTTGTTGTCCGATTTGAACCTCCCCCTTCCCCCTTAGAACGTCTTCCTGTCCACTTACTTACCCCCCCCCCCCATCGCACCACCACCAACAAACTTAAACCCCAATTCCATCATTTGGGTGCTTCATATTTGCAATAAGTAGCTTTTATACTGTCATGATGTTTGTAAACTTGCGTTTAAAGCAGCCCTCTGAATCAAGGTGGCCATGGCAGCATCAGGCCTATACAGTACAACCATGACGTTTACAATTAAACGTAAAACAATGAGATTTCAACATTACAAAGCAACATTTTGACGGCGTTCATTAACGTCATACTAATGTATTATCTTATGTTTTGAACACTTCATTATAAGAAACCGTAATCTTACAAATTACAACCCAAATTTGAAACCATTGGACCATTGCCATGGCAACAAGGATATGAAATGAAGATGGATGGGTCGGGAAGTATTCTCCCTGTTGCCACCCCAACACCCCCAATACCAGACCCCCAACCCCATTCCCATCATTACTGGTCATTCCTGCCTCACTCTCGTACATGCGTTAAAGTTTGATCAAGTTTCCTGGGAAGAAGTTTTGCAGTCATAAATAATTTAGTCGTTAAGCATTCTTACCCCATAGTTTGTTCTTTTTTTCTGTTTCTGGTTCATTTTGAAACCTTTTTTTACAGAAATGGTCTTATTCAATACACATCTATCAGTCAGTCTCTTGCCCGAGGTTGGATTTTGGCTTTTAATATTTTTTAATAATTTTTTTACATACGGTCGAAGTCTGATAGATGATAGCCGTCAAAATTGTCGTCCTTGAAAAATCGTATCAAAATCCTTCCGTTTCGCAAATTAATTTTCTGAGAGGCCTATCGGGTTCACTTACATTATGTATTACAACAGGGTAAGAAAAAAAAATGATAAGATTAATCGCCGTGGTAAGAAATAATTTCACGACATGACAATTGAATTTAACAAAAAGTACACCGTAGAAATTCTGTGACATGTAAAACCTACACATAGAATTGAAATCCAAAGTACAAATCTATTTGCTTTGGGAATAAACAGAACTACACGAAGAAACTATGAAAAAATGCAATTAATGAAGAATGGAGTTGGGGGAGGGGGGGGGGCTGGTGGGTAAAGTAGGGTGGGTAGGAAGGGTTTGGGATGTCTTTGCTGTTAAATGTTCAAAGGAGACCAAATTAGTATTCATGAGGAAACGTGAGCCATGTGACGACTGTTCTGTACTGTCTGCATATAAACATCGTCATACTCGACGAGGGAAAACTCTGAAATTTTTCTTTTGCGGAGTTCAACCCTCCGGAAATGAAATTCATTTGACATACATGAAGACAGATTTGTATGTAATGAGTAATAGAAGTGCTAATCAGTGATTAATTTTAGATTTCCCCTTTGAAAGACTGCGGCAGCGGTCTTTTTAATTTACATAATTTAGCCCTCAGGGGTATCATTTGTGTCAAGTTGTGACAAATTGTCATGTTTTTGACGTCTGGGCGTTTTGTTCTTTGAATTGAAGGAAGTACTGCATGTCTCTTTCTCTTTCTGTATCTCTCGCTCTCTCTTTGAATAACATTTAACCAAGGGGAAACAGCTGTTTCGTTTCTTATGGAACCAGTCTAGATTTGAAATACTAAATAAGTTTGTTTGTTTTTTGTAATTGTTGTCGTTACTAGAATTTCTTTGTAAAATAAACGGAAAATTTAAGAGTTTAAAAGAAAACAGAGTTGGAGTAGAGATGCGAGTCTTGTTTCCAAAATTATGCCACAATAGAAATAAAACAAAATATAGAAATTTATAAAACTTCAACCAAACTAAAACTTCAAGCAATCGAAACTATCGTAGTAGTGGAAAAGGTAAAAAAACAATGCAGTAAATGATATTTTGTGTCCCACAAACTTCAATGTGGTTTCATTTATCAACTCTGCCTAGCTTGTCATTACATCCTTTCTGGTGTGATATTGGTTGACCAAGGGAACATATTATATGTTAACTGCAAAGCCTTGATTGAATTGGTGATCTACCACACCCAAAAATAATTGTGTTCAAGAATGTATGATTTGGCTGAACAACATACCTGAAATATCAACAAAAAAAATGGTCTTATTTGTCGTAGAAACAGAGAAAATTTTAAAGATCTAACACTTTCCTATTTATTTTGTATCATCACTTCCCCCTTTCCTTTCTTCCGGTTGATAAACTTTGCAAGTATCTTTTGTGGAGATACGGGGGCCAATGTAAGAACATTTGAGTCTGAGTCGAAGAACTTATCCTGACAATGCTGTCATTAAAAACGTAGATAGCGTTTTGATTCCGACTCGTTTTCGCTGATTGCTACATTTAAGGAGAACTCCCCGGGTAGTTTATCGACACCTCTGTCCATCCTCCCAGTTGTCGATGTCGTGTTGAATTTTCCTTCATGTAGCCTCAAAAAGAAGTAATCACGAATTTTTGACTGTGTTGCAAAGAGGCTATAGGAATATGTAATTTGAGGTTACGGTTGTGTTACTATAAATATATATATCCATATCTTGCCCCTCAAGAATTCTGTACCTCAAGTCTCAAGTCACTTCTTTGTCTCTTGAAATATGATATTTGAAACTAAAAGGAAATGTCTAAGAGTCACATTTTTTTTCTTCACGTAGATTCGGCCAATGTAACCTATATGCATGGCTGCCAAAATAGCTATACTTAACGCCAGATATCCCAACATGTAAAACAAACGTTCTGAACTCGTATCAACATGCCGGCATTCCAAACATCACTTTCCGATCACATAAACACACACACGCACGCATATACACACGTACAACGCACACATCACTACACGCTGGAAATACTATAACATATACCTGACGATCGCCTTTCGATATATTGTTTTAAAGGTGGGAGAATCAACCTTACTTTAGACAAAATAACAAGGACAAGAATGATTTTTTTCGGACGCTGACAAAGTTCTTTGCTCAGCAAGAAGACGACAAGATAGTGAATAAACTTCCTTGGAGAATATTAAAACATCATGATGTGTAGTGAGTCCTTATACCTGTACTCGTATGCTAACACAGTTAGGGATTTGTACTCATACTCGGGGCTATTGGAAATTGAGTACAGACTCTGGTGCATGCATGATTATGTACTCGTACTAACATAATGGAGCCTTGTACTGTTACTCATCTTAGTGTACTCGCATTGCAAGTATTGGTTAACAGAAACCAATGTTCATTGGTGTAAAGTACCGCCTATAACTGCACCAAGAAGGCATACAAATTATTACTCTGATAATCATTAGGGCATGTCTCCTCCCAACCCAACCCCCCCCCCCCATCCCTTCCCGTGTATGACCGTGCTTAATAACTGTTAGAGTCCACCGATTATCTTCTACTTAAGACCTATTCCCATAGTATCTTCATATCCTTACAACTTGCGATTGTTTTTGAGAGAATCCACCCACCACCATCCCACCCTCCTCTTGGTGAAATATATGCAGTCTCTGCCCGAGTTTATTCAACAATGAGTTTAGTGACTTATACCAGTTTAAATCGACATTTACAAATCGACATCTGACAACTTAAATCAGTGTTTTTTAAATTTAAATCGAAATATAGTAATATCTAATCGACGTAAGCAACCTAAGTCGACATACACTAAATATGAATAGGCATATACCAGATGAGTGCATGGACATCTACAAATCGACATGTCAATTTAAACCGACTTGCACTAGTTTGAGACCGCCATAATGGAATATTATGTTTGCGTTCTTTATACACTGTAAAATTTAGAACATCTCTCCTTCTCTCTTTAAAATTGTTTGCAACAAAGACCCCCCCCCTCCCCCTCCCCGCTCTACACAGCGAGAGGGAAGAACCGCACTCGGCACATTGATTTTCGGTTTATCACTATTGAGAAAATTAATTTGCTTCAAGAACTGTGATAAAATGTGTTACTTAGTTTACACCCTTATATGGGCATTTCATGGTTATTTTTCTTTCAAAGGTCGAAGAAAAACCTATGCT